>OX456985.1:95309256-95396756 GCA_949752695.1 Melanostoma scalare | reverse complement strand
TAGGACGAATTCTAGACTTAGTTTTTATAAATACTGAAGTTGAAGCAAATTTAGTTAAATCAGAAACTCCAATTTTTGAAAATAGAAAGCATCATTTTGCCTTGCAATTTGATTTAAAGTTCTTAAATTTCGATAAGCTAAATTTTGATAAACGTGAGTTTTACTCTGTTCGGGATTTCAGCAAAGCTAATTATGATGAATTGAATAATATTTTCAACGCCATCGATTGGGATGAAGCTCTTCGCTCTCGTAACTTAAAGGAGTGTTACGATTCTTTCACTGCTGTAATTGAGGAAGCATATATTAATTTGTTTATTCCATTTAAAGAGAGAAAACATAAAAATAAGCCTGTCTGGTTTAATAATAGTTTATATGAGCTATATGCGTAATATTGAGAATAATATTAAAAGTGACTCTCGAGCCTTTTGGAAATTTGTTAATTCAAAACGTAAATCATATGGGATTCCAACTAGCATGAATTACCTTGGTCAGTCATCCAATAGTGAGGACGTTATATGTGATATGTTTGCGTCTTATTTTCAGTCTAACTTTGTTCTAGATTCCGTTCCTCATTCGCATGAAATTCGAAGTGGTGAAACACTAACTAATCTTGGAAGCTTAACTTTGTCAGTGGACCAGGTTTCGATTCAGATTTTATCCTTGAAGTCTGATTTCAAACTAACACCTGATAATTTTTGCTCGGCTTTACTTAAGAAGTGTTCTTTAAGTATTGCAGCTCCACTTGCTAAAATTTTCAACTTATCGCTTTCCACTGGCAACTTTTTAGATGACTGGAAATTGTCGATGATTTGATAACTCCAATTTATAAATCAGGTTCAAAACAAGAGGTTATTAATTACAGACCCATTTCAAAACTGAAGTTGATACCGAAAGTTTTTGAAGCGATTGTGAAGAAACGTCTTTATGATGAGGTTAGTTCCAGTATATCAGCTGATCAACATGGTTTTGTTAGTGGTAGGTCAACAGTGACTAATCTAGCTTTGTTTTCTAATTTCTGCATTAGAGGTATCGAACGTGGAAATCAGGTTGACGCTATCTATACAGATTTCTCCAAAGCGTTTGATAGAGTTCAACACGATATTCTGCTAAAAAAACTGAAATTGTTAGGTTTTCACTCTAGCCTACTTTTATGGTTTGAAAATTACTTGACCAATCGCAAACAATATGTGAAAATTGGAACGGTTGTTTCAAAAGATATTTTTAATCACTCAGGTGTTCCTCAAGGGAGTCATTTAGGACCTCTCCTATTCATATTATTTATAAACGATCTACCTATCTATGTTTGCTTTTTGCAGATGATCTTAAGCTTTTTAGGCCAATTAAGTGTGAATTGGATTGTTATCGACTTCAACGTGATATAGATGAAGTGTCAGCTTGGTGTTTTGAAAATCGATTATTTTTGAATATAGCGAAGTGTAAGAGCATTACATTTACCAGGTCGCCTAATGCTATAAATCATTCATACGTCATTTCTGACATTCAACTTGAATCAGTGGATAGACAAAAAGACCTAGGCGTTATTTTCGATTCAAAGATATCCTTTAATTTGCATCTAGACTACGTTATTTCCAAGGCTAATAAATTAGTTGGATTCATCATGCGAAACTCAAAACAATTTCTGGATCCTTACACGATTAAATCTTTATATATCTCACTTGTAAGATCACTTCTTGAGTATGCATGTTGTATATGGTGTCCATTGTATAGGGTGGGTATAAATCGTATTGAATCCGTTCAAAAAAAAGTTTCGAGGTACGCTTTGCGTAAACTAAATTGGGTTGATAATATTTTACCTAGCTACAATGTAAGATGTCTGTTAATAGATTTAAAGACTCTCGAAGCTAGGAGGAAGTATTATTTAGTTATGCTTGCTAGAGATGTTCTCTGTAATCGAATTGATTGTCCTAAACTTCTCTCTTCTTTCTCTTTATATGCTCCTTCAAGACAGTTGAGGACGAGGCCGATTCTGTTTTTTGTTCCCCGATCTTATACAAACTACGGTAGATCAGATCCGATTTCACGTTCTAGTCATGAATTTAATATCGTTTATCAAAATATAGACTTATATTTAAGCAGAGATGTTTTCAAAACTATTGTTTTGAGTCTAGTATCGTAGCATGTTTGTATATATGTGTACATATGTAAGATAATTCTTTTGCTTCTTTTTGCTACTTATTGTTTAATATTTGCTCTTACTTTTCTCAATATAGTTTATGTAAATATTGTTAGTCTAGAAGAGTTATGAACTCGATAGATGGTAAATAAATAAATAAATAAATAAATAAGTACGCCGGCGGATACATAGATGGCTTTCAGAGACCAGTTTGTTCTCGATAGTGAAGTACACCTGTGTATTACCGCTCAATGCTATAAATTAGATTATAGATTATAGATAGGTAACATATAGGTACACATCATAACTATAATGGTTTATAAATAAGAACTTATTCAACGTAGAATAGAGTGCTATTCACTACATAACTATTCATCTGTTCAGAGCTATTTAGGGAAATCTAATAAATACCGTTGTTAGTCATTTATAAATATATAATCTATCTATCTATCTATCTAATACCCAACCCCCATCGTCATTTCAAACAAATTTTTAATCTTAACAACCTCTTTGGTAACCAGCGAAACAGTAATAAAAAATATTCTTTGGGACTAAATTTGAAGAAAGGTTGGTGAACTAACTAGCTCCATTATCGATACTAGCGGCATAAGAACTCCTGGTTGCGATTTATTCCGGTGTGAATTCTATATATAGTTGATAATATAATGCATAAAGTTTTTTAAATTTTTTTTTCTGATGAACAAAATAATAATAAAAAAAATCATTCATAAGTGCACTAAAAAAACCCATACGTTTTATGATATTTGGAAAAATCTAAAACAGATAAAAAATCGAAATAGGGGTTTTTACCGACTTTATTGCAGTAGTTTTCCAAGAATTGAAAGGCTTAACCCTCCTTTACGACCCGGCAAAAGTCTTGTCCACCGGATTTATACTGTTCAGTTATAATTCTTCTGGCTATATATGAATTCATTCCAAATATTTTTTTTATAGCAGCGATATAGAAATAAGCAGAGATGTCATTATGCAGGTATGTTTGAGGTCATCGACAACATTTTTAAATTTCAAAATCGATAAAAATGACATATTATCGCAAATCTGGGACTCCCGCTTATACCTTTCGATGTGTCTCTTTTACATAATTACTGAATGAAAAATCTATACACATCAGTTCTTCTTGCCAGGAATGTCTATCAAAAGAAAAAAATAGTCATTATTTCAGTTTGTTCAGGTCATGAAACAACTTTATGACCTCAAAAAGGATTGAATTTCGCCAATACATGACAAGCAAGCGCATGCTATTATATATATTATGACTTGAAGTTTAGGTGGCTGAATGAAAGCTCAACGGGCTATCCACTGAAGTTTTCTATCTACACTGGTAGCTCTGACCAAAGTACAGGACTTGGTCGTCAATATGATGTGGTGATGTCGTTGATGCCATTATATTTCAATTCTGGACGCATCCTCACTATTGATAATTTCTTAACTTCGGTGGACTTGGCTGGATAAGAAGATCACCATTCTTGGCACGATTCGGAAGAACAAAAGAGATGTGCCTAAACCTTTTGCTGACAAGGAGGTTCTTGATGACCAGAATGATCCTGTAAAGGTCATTAACAAGATGCAGTATCGTCCAATACACTAATCAATTTTTGGAATTTCTGGACAATTGACGTTGGTGAGTTATGCTGGGTTTACATGCATCTGCAACTGCGGAAGTGCAGAAAAGTAAAGCGAGACGGATGAAGATTACAAAGCACAAAAGTTAAAAAGAGAGACGAATAGGATTATGGTTGCAGATGAAAAATTATGGGTGCAGATGAGAATGTTCATCTGCACCCATAATTTTTCATCTGCAACCATAACTAGGAAGTTCGTTCCCTCTCTATCAGACAAGTATAAATTTTACATCTTGTGTCTTTTTCCGATTTTCATCTGCACTTGCAGATGCATGTAAATCCACCATTATGTTCTGAAACCAAACAAACAAGTGGTTTTGCTATCAACACAAAATAACTGTGGAAAAAGATACGATTATAACCGCAGTAAAAGTGGAGTCGATGTGTTTCACCAAACGGTCTCGGTTTTTTCTTGTGCAAGTCAAACAAAACGTTGGCCGATGGTTGCATTCTACAACTTACTGGACGTAGCAGCCCTAGCAACTGTCATCTTCTTCCGACACTTCAATGCACCTAAAAGAAGTGATAAGCTTATCGAACTAGCGGAGGAACTAATGGAGTCAGAACTGAATAACCGTTCACAACCTGCAACACAATCTGGCATTGGAAAACCTGCATTGGATATTCTCTATATTTTGGGGAGAGTTCAGGAAGTATTACCAACAGTACCCGAAATGTTCTCTTGTAAAAGGGGCAGATGTCACCTTTGCCCAAGAACAGACGACAATAAAAGCAGAACCACCTGGGATGGATGTGACAGATGTTTTTGCCTTTGCCACACTAGAACCTTATGTGTAAAATGTCTCCGGAACTGCCCACAACTTCAAGTTAAGTCCTTACTAAACATAAACTATGTTACTTTTATACTAAAATAATTATTTATTAGAAAAAATATGATTTTTCATAGAATTTCAGTAGTCCAAATGGAACCCAGGGGTGACCCCCCCCCCCCTCACAGCTTCACAGATCGGGAATTGACCCCCAGGTCGGGTGGATGTGTTTTTTTCACAAAAAAATCGCAGAAAGATGGGTAGATATCTGATAATTACGTTTGTTCGTTGAAGCCCTTGGGTCGCCCTGGGGTCGCCACAAAGCGTGTTTTGAGAACCTAAAGTCGCCCTGAATGTCAAATTGAGTGTTTTTTGATCCCACTTAATAAAAAACGAAAAACAAAATAGTTATGATGTTCAAACATGCTCTGGGGTCCAAATGTAAAATCTTGCTCGGGGAAGAAAATTTGAACACCTTTTAAAATCGGTAACTAAGCAGCACCTAAACCATATCAGAACATTCAAATACAGTTTTAAAGATTACTAAATAAATAAAAATAGAGTCCAAAATGTGGTCTCTACCATCAGTACTGATAGAGAGATCGAACGTAACGTAAGGTTAAAAACGGACTTTACTGTAGAACAATTTTTTTCTAAGAATATGACCAAGAACCACACCTCAAAGTATGGCACACGAATTACCGGACAGCCTGTATATGAAGTTTTTTCTTTTTGTATTATAAAACTTACTCAACTTCACGTTTTTCTGCTTCTTCTTGGGAAATGTCCTCTTCCACTGAGTAGTCCAAAATAGGTTTGACTCCAAAAGAGCGCAGCCTGTGAACATAATGTTAAAATGTAGATTTTAGACGTTATAGCTAAGTTGATTAAAATTAAATTAATTAATTGATTTTTTTTGCTTGTTATAAAAATGATAATATGAATAATCTAGACAAAAAAAACATTGAGTGCGTGAAATTTAATGAAATATTGGAAAGTGGTAAAAAGTTCAGTTGGTTAGATCTTTTTATTTTTCTTCAATCTTTCTATAAAATTGCCTCTACATTAGTTTTCATACACACTTTTACGTTAGTCAGCAGAGTTTAACGCACTTTTCAGATTGGCAAGTAAATGACATCTGGTCACTATCCGCCGTATTAATAAACGCGGAATAGCTGGGTTAAGCCTTATTCCATGGATTAAGTTTCCATTATACCATTTTCCACTTAACTAAAGGTTACCATTATACCATTTTCCACTTAATCCATGGAATAAGGCTAACCCAGCTATTCCGCGTTTATTAATACGGTGGTATAAGACTTGCTAGATCAAGGATTGCGAGATCCGTTCAATTGTGAATGCTCTGCACACGCACTGCCTAGTTAAGCTTTCAAGCGTGTTTTTTATTAAACGTTTGGTCATGCTCAGTGATTTAAGGTAGTAGTCTGGTAACTTATGCCTATTTTCATGACTTCTTTGGAGGGTGGTTTTTTATAGGAAAATAAAAATGAATTATCTTGAATTTTTAAAGTGTTTTTATTTACATATTGAAAATATAAGAAAAAAATTATTTGAAAGAATTTACTAGTTTATTACTAGTATTATTATTGTCACTCGAAGTTGGAACCTCAAAAAAAAATGCACGTGGGTGGCCCGGGTGATTTTGGCTCTTGATGTTATCTGAAATCAAATATTCTTGATTATTCTTAATCTATAGACATGTCATTCTGGTCGGAACTACTGAAGTTAAATTTCAAGGGTAAATAACAAAATGGCGCACTTTGAACCAAAAGTCCTTATATTTCAGCATAGAATGGGTTGTAAAATAAAAAGTTAGGGGTGAAAAATAGTTTCGCTAGTACCGACGAGAGCTATAAGTGTGTAGAACAGCCTGTTAAAATTTGAAAGCAATCGGCTCAGTAGAAAAAAAGTAAGGTCCCGGGCCGACCAGAAAAACAATGTTTTGAGAAAAACGCGTTTAAAGTTCGGTCGACCTTAAAAGTTGGACTCCGAGGCGCTCTAGGAAGCTCGTTATAACTTTCAAAATATTTCGAATTTTTCTGAAATTTTCACAGTAGTTATGTCTTTCAAATTAAGCAAAAAAAAAATTTTCGACTTTTTAACCCAAGTTACCAGACTACTACATTAAGCACAGTTTGGTTTTCAATTCCCTAGTGGACAAATAGAAACCATATGACCAATGGGCTCTGTGTACTCGCGGTAAATTGTCACGAAACCAAGTCGCTCTTGACGCCGATTTTCATTCAGTTTCTTAAACCTGCGAGTAACCTTCAGTATTGTGCTATTTGAAAACACTTTACTATTATTTGTGGGGTTATGTGAAGTCGCTTGTTACGCAGATATGATACAGATGATTGATGCTTTCCAAATGATTTGTTAGTTACTTATTTTAGTTTATTTTCATTCCATATATTTAAATTCATTAATTTCATTCACGAGATAAATAGCTTTTGGGCTTGGTTTGAAACCGTCTACCAAGAAGAGAATATTAGGCAGGCTATTGCTGACATACGACCCACAATGCTGCAAAAAGTGTGCAAAATACTGGGTACTATTTAATCATATTACTTGCAGTTAGTAAAGTAATGGTCCATGTTTGGTGCCATTTTAATTGCAAGTTCTGTTATTGATTGTAAGGGTTTAGAGAACGAAATATGAAATATTTACATGTTATGCTATGTTTGAATCATAGCTATGTGCACCTTGTTTTGATCGATCCTATTCTTTTTCGGACCTATATTTATCTGCATTGTTCGTGCAGGTGGTGCGAACGCTATTAACAGTAAAAGAAAAAAATATAACAAAAAACTAATTTTATACTTGCTCATTCTAAGTTAGGTGGGCATTATAGTACGGGGTGAACCTGAGCCTCAACCAACATCTTCCGATAACGAATTCGATTTCGGGAGGGCTCTCTCCAGTTTTGTACTCTAAGTCGGTTAAGGTCTTCTCACGCTTGACACTTGATTTCGCCACCTATGAAGGAGTAGGTTTCCCCTTCCGCGATTTCCCTGCAATGTGCTTTCGAAAACCCGTCCGAGCCGCAGCGTTTAGGTCCACCCGCTCTACATGGCCCAGCTTTGGTAGCCTCGCTATGCGTACTCTTCTAGATATGCCCATGTCGCAGTACAGCACATACAGCTCGTTGTTATATCTTCTTCCCCACACATTGTTATCGTATATGGGACCAAACATAATTCGGAGTATGTACTTTTCTTTCGAAACGACCACGGGTTTCCTTAACCGCTTTCGATAAGGTCCACACTCCGCGCCGTAAAGCAGGACTAGGATGATCAAAGTCTTATACATGGTTACCTTGGCTTTTCTGGGAAGGGGTTTGTTTCTCAATTGCCTTCTTAACCCAAAGAAGCAACGGTTGGCAAGAGTTATTCTCCGTTTGATCTCCGCTCTGATGTCAGACGAAGTACTGCACTACCTCGGAGTTATGCCTGTCTATTGCGACGTTTTGTCCAATTTGTCCATGTTCGGTGTCCTTGTTTTATGACATATACTTCGTTTTGCCCTCTTTAATCATTAAACCCAATACATCCGCTTCTGCTCGCAAAACCACCTATATGACATAACGCTTGCTTCTTATGTCATCCTGCATAGTTGTATTAATTAGGCAGAAAGCGTTGAAGTCGACAAAAAGGTGGTGTTTATCGATATTATAATTCTCAGATTTTTTTCTGCCGTAATGTGAAAATTTGGTCTACTTTGGACTTTTCTGGTATAAAATCACATTCATAAGGACCTATCAAATGGTTGATGTAAGGTTTCAGACTTTCGAATATTACAGCAGACAAGTGAAACCCAGAACCTCAGAAGCAACGGTTCTGATGGGTTGTTGGCATTGCTGCCACTGGTCTTCAATGATTAATGCTGGCGGCATAAGATTCAAGAATAATTAGGGGGACACTCGATTGGCGAAGGCACTGGCAATCTTATGCGATTGTAGCTCTCCGACCGACTACATATGTATCTCTTCATAGCGTTGTACTCTTCGGAAAGTAAAGTCGGACATCTTTCACACTGGAAGAGTGACTTGTATCAATTCAGTTGGACAGTTGATGAATCTGTGAATCTGTGTGGCCATGTACCTTTATGTATTTGGAGATGCGGGAAGCGTGTCCTAACAACATGATTTAGCCCCGCAGCCCCGATTAGTCTGAGTCCGTTTTCGACGGTTTTGTCATGCAGGCCATGTTTATACTGATAGTATTCCCAAAGATGTCCTCCTTCCCTAGTTTGGCGTAAGAATCGCTAAGAACTGTTTTTACATCATGTCTAGGGCACTGCTCATAGGGTTCTTCGAGGAGCTCTTAGAGTTTGGAGTTCTCATTTTCTCTTTTATGGGGGTGTGGGCGCATGTAAGGCTAATTTTGGCGAATTTAGCCCCGATGTGGGTGGTCATTATACGCTCACTAACCCGATTTTGGCTGATTATCGTATTCAAATCCCTAAGTCTACCTCTAACGACCATTCCGCGTCCATATAAGCGTTGTGTCTGATGTCTATATCAGTCACCATAGTAGATGCCGCAGTTTTTCATCTTATTTATGCCCAGGTTATTCCATCGCACTTCTTGGATGGCGGTAATGTCTGTTTTTCAGCATTCTAAGGCGTCCACTAACTTTCCGTGCAGATCCGGAGGTCTTCGTCCTTTTTTCGTTTGCTTCGGTCGTCAACTTGAAATCATAATTGTTATCCGAGTCTGTTTGGCTTTTCGTAGCCATATAGTTTCCACGTGTTTGGGTAGTGAACCCCACGCACAACCCCTGACCTGGAGTACCAGGTTCTTTTTGTATCCCCTTGGGCATATGGGGCTGGATAATCCGGTATCAGTACCCTGCTGCAAGGGTGTCGTTGGCTCGCCAGGAGCTCATCCGTCATTATCTCTACTTCAATATTCTATCCTAGTATATTGTCAACACTCGCACTTAATAGTTTAGGAGGTTCTCTCCGGGTGGAGCATCAGAGCTCCCAGTGGTTACCGGAAGGAGGTTTAGTAAGAACAATTGACGTGTACTATAAGTTGCAACGTGGTACCCGTGGCGTAATGGTTAGCATGTCTGCCTGTTAACCTAGAGGTTCGTGGTTTGAATCCCAACAGAGGCTAAAATATTTTTCCACAGGTATCGCCTTTCGCGAGGAATTGGCAAGTCCTCCGTTAGTAAATTCATTGCCATAAAAAGAGCTTTCTCGATTAGCCGTTCAGAACCTGTACAAAATTATAGGTGCCCTCCATTCCCTCGGAAAGCATCGTTGTGAGAAATGGGCCCTGGGGCTCCTCGGTGAGTTCTCTGTTGCGCCACCCTATTTATTTATAAGTTGCAACATCTGGGCGTCGCGAAATTGACACTAATCAGAGCCTTCCCGTATAGTACAAGCCATACTAGACATCCTCCTTTAATCTAGCCCTAAACGACGAACATGCTCGTTTGCATTATCCCCTACACGGTGAACATTCATTTCACATGCACACACACGACGACGCGACGTTAACAACAAATGAGGTTTGCTTCATGGCGAAAAACAGGTTTGCTCGCGACCTACATGCTACATGGCGAACATCGAATCCAACGAAAGTGACAAAATCGAAATTTTTCGCCAACAGCGAGCCAACCAACCCCTACACGATGAAAATGTTCGTCGTTTAGGGTTAGCTTTAGTGAAACAGTAAAATGGGATAACTATTTCTGGAAATTTTGACTTTGGCCGTTTGGAAAGATAAAAGTGGCAAACAAAAGCAAAGTGTAGTAAGTGAGTATTTGAGCAATGTGCTTTAAGCTTTATACTTTAAATAAAAATATTCAATTTCTGTGCTGAGTAATAATAATTCGAATTAAGGCGTTTATTTTAGAAATAATTGGACCAAAAACCGTCAAAAAATATTTACAAAGTAATAAAACTAACACAAGTTCAACGTTTCTTAAACGGACAATTCAGTTACGTCAGTGAAGCTTGTAAAGGGTTCACCAAATCACTTTTTTTTTTGAAAACGCTATAAAAAAAACCACTGAATATTTTCTCAAATTTCTTTTTTTATTTCAAAGTACAATCCTTCCGGTTTATAATGGAAAATAATTTCATTCAAATGGCTGTCTCGGCTGGCCATGCAGTAGGGTAAACTGTCCCACAGTGAGCCAGCAGATACAGTGAACCATTCCAATTTTCTCTCACCCATTCCAAGATAGAAAAGAAAAAAAGATAGAGAAACACGCGCATTATAATCCTTTTTGAGTACATCCTGAAGTTGAAGTTGTGTTCTAGCCGGTGTCGGTTGTGCGCATGGAAAAGTGAATCTGGCAGGTGAGTAAACTAGAAATTGTGGTTTTTATTTGTTTTTTAATTTTAAAAGTGGTTTATGAAGTGATGTGGTTTCATTACATATGTTTTGTTGGTTATTTTCATATATAAGAAACATCATTAAAGTTGAATATGTGCAATAGTTTTTTTTATTTTAATATTTTTTTAGAAAAAGTCACTATGTCCACAAGTGAACCAGTGCATCAAGTCCCACAGTGAACCATGGTTCCATGGTTCATGATTCCATATCGTTAAATAGTTTTAGTCCATTGATATATTTTTGTACCTACCTACATTTTCCTACGTTTATTTTACTTTAGAAGTGCTTTTTTGCTTTTTTTATGATTATTTTGTTATTTAAGTTTGCAAGAACAATACCTTCACGTATTTTGATTGATTGTGTATTTTTTGTTGTTGTTCCTTTTTAATTTTTTAATTATTTTTTTTCATAGTTCTTAAGTAAAAGTAAAAAGTAAAAAGTCCATTAATTTTTTTTTTCAAATTAATGAATAAATGTTCGTAAAACGAAATAAAAATGTCTAATAAATTAAATGATTTCGGTTTTGAAATTTTGAAAAAAATGGTTTGAAAAAAAAAATTATGTTTTTTTTCTTAAAAATTTTGACTTTGAAAATTAATATTTCAAAAACTATTCATTTAAACAACTTATTTTTAAATTTTAATTAATGTATAGGTTTTTGGCTTTTCAAAATGCAATAGCACGACTCTGTAGGTATTACGGTTATTTTTAAATAATTTTTTTTCCATTTTTAGTGATTTTTTTCTTAAATTGCCCCTCCCGCCTAAACGGGGGAAAATGGACCCCTTCCCCCCTGTCATACGATTTTTCGCTTGTCTAGGTCCAACCTACACACCCTATCTTTTTGTCACACCTTATGCAAATCACCCTGTATAGTAATGGCTCACTGTGTAATACCCCTTGGTTCACTGTGTACACCCCCTGGTACACACTGAACCAATTTTGGCGTACTTTTGAAAGCTCAAAATGAAGTATTTTGCATGATGTATTCTAACATTTCTCTGGTGAAATACAAAGTCAAAATATCAAACTTTAAGTACATTGAAGATTTCCTGTACATAGACAAGTAGTTCAAATGCTACATCAAGTTAAGCGGAAATTGGTTCACTGTGGGACAGTTTACCCTAGCCTACACGATCGGTCCAATTTCTTTATGCAAAATTCGTCTCAATGATGTCTCCGAAATGTTCAATTATTGAGAACGTTGATGGCGCTTCACGCACACTTTCTGCCACAGCAGCAATATTTTTGGGTGTACGCACTGTTTTTGGCTTTTCACGCTTTGGTTTATCGATGAGGATGCCAGTTTCTTTCACTTCAAGATAACGAACATAGGGAGCTGCCGGTGCTTCTCTTCTTCCAAAATCCGTACGCAGTTTTCGCACACATTCTGCAAAATTACCATGATTTTCAAAATAGTGTCGCAATATTTCCCAGCGTTGTTCAAGCGTATACATTATACACATATTCGTTCAGCGGAATACCATTCACGAAATAAGCACTACCTAGTTGAAAAAAAAAGTTAGAAGGCGGACCTTTTATATATAAGGGAGTTCTAATAGAAACATTCAACATTAACCAAACGACGATTTCGAAAACTTTTTGACAAGCACCTTTTTCGAGTAAGGGTCACTAATTTTTTGTAGCGTTTGTAAGTGTGAAAAAATTGTGATCTTCATTCGGAATAAAAATCAGTTATCAATCGATCATATTGTTCAAAATTAATTGTATCCGTCTGCCCATTGGAGGATTAAAAAAAAAAAAGAAAAAAATACGGAACAATGGAGTCATTGCCATTAGTCATTATTGAAAAAAGTTTTTTTTTCGAAAGATCGGTGTTTATTTTTGATCACCACTTTTGTAGTAAGTTTTAATAATTTAAACTCGTTTTTCGTTTACTAAGCCAAATGTCTTGCGCTACCAAGTTGAAGCCACGTAATAAATAACCCTTTATGTTTCTTATCAACAAATTAGAGCAAAATATTGACAAGAGTTTGTTTGCATTATGCTTAAAAAATTACTTAGGGCTAGTGGCTAGCTGCGAACAATGACTGATTGCACGAATCTCAGTGGTCTACGAGAGCTTTCGTGTAAATGTCCCAGCGGATGAATTCGAAGGACAGAATCAACGGTGGACTTCAGCAGCCATAAAAGCAGAAACCCCTGAAGGAGCTACTCCAACATATTTGGTTTAAAGGTCTTTTGGGGTCTTTCAATACTAGGACAGGGTATTGAAGCAGAGATGGTGGCGGACGAGCTCCTGGTGAGCCAACGGCAGCACTCACATCCTTGCAGCAGGGTACTGACTCTGGATATTCCAGCCCTTTATGTCCGAAGGTATCCAAAAGGACCTGGCCTTCCAGGTTGGGGGTTGTGCGTAGGGTTAACTACCCAACCACGTAAAAAAAGGACAGTTCCGAAACAACTAAAAGCCTCGGATAACGATAATGATTTTAAAGTTGACGACCCAAGCAAACGAATAAAGGACAATGAAATCCGGATCTGCACGTGGAACGTTAGATCACTTATGGATTACGTGCAGCTGGAGAATTAGCGGACGCCCTGGACTGCTGCAAAGCAGACATAACCGCCATCCAAGAAGTGCGATGGAGTGGACCGGGCATAAAGAAGATGAAAAACTGTGACATCTACTATGGCGACTGCTAAAGACAACAGAAACAACGCTTATTTGGGTGCGGATTTATCGTTAGAGGAAGACTCAGGGATAAGGTGATTAGCCAAAATCCAGTCAATGAGCGTATAATGACCATCCGCATCAGGGCTAAATTTGCCAACATTAGCCTTATATGCGCCCACGCCCCCACAGAAGAGAAAGACGACGATTCCAAAGACTGTTTCTTCGAGCTCCTCGAAGAAACGTATGAGCAGTGCCCTAGACACGACGTGAAAATTGTTCTTGGCGATTTTAACGCAAAGCTAGGGAAGGAGGACATCTTTGGAAATACAATCGGTAAGCATAGCCTCCACGACAAAACCTCCGAAAACGGACTGAGGCTGATCGATTTTGCTGCGGGGCTAAATCTTGTTGTAAGTAGTACACGCTTCCCGCATCTCAAAATTCATAAAGGTACATGGCGATCCCCAGATCAATCAACCGTCAACCAAATTGACCATGTTGCGATCGACGTAAGGCACTCTTCCACTGTGTTAGATGTCCGAACTTTCCGAGGGGCCAACTTTGACTCGGACCACTACCTTGTTGTAGCCAAGGTACGAATGAGGATATCTTGTTCACGACCAGCACGAACTAACGCTGTGAAGAGATATGACGCCGGAAAGCTACAATCGCAAGAGATTGCCAATGTTTTTTCCAATCGAGTGTCCCTTCAATTATCCTTGAATCCCATGCCGCCAGCATTAAGCATTGAAGACCAGTGGCAGTAATGCCAAGAAGCCATCAGAACCGCTGCCTCTGAGGCTCTGGGTTTCACTCGGCCACCAAAACGAAACCCATGGTTCGATGAAGAATGCAGCCAAACAAAAAGCACGACAAATGCTGATGCAAAAACGAACAAGGGCTGCTTACGATCAGTATAACGAGATCTACAAGGAGAAAAGCAGAGAAGAACACCGAATTTTTAAAAAGAAAAAGAAGCAGCATGAGAAGCGCTCGTTTGAGGAAATGGAGAGGTGCCATGACAGGAACGAGATTCGGAAGTTTTACCAAAAGATAAAAAGATCCTGCCGGGTGGCAAACCCCGAAATCAAGCCTGTAAAGACCAGCAGGGAAACATAGTTATAGAGTCACAGTCGCTACTGAGGATCTGGAAATATCATTTCTGCAGACTGCTTAACGGCGATGAGAACACAAATTCCGCTGTCAGGCAGATTGCCCCATTCAGCTTGGACGATGATCAAGAATGCCGTCCTCCTGACCTAGAGGAAGTTGAGCTTGCTATATGCGAACTTAAATCAAATAAGACTGCAGGTGCAGACGGCCTTGATGCCGAACTTTTCAAGGCAGCTGGAGATCAGTTGGAAAGGAGCATGCACGAGCTGATCTGCATGATATGGTCGGAAGAAAGCATGCCCGATGAATGGAACCTCAGTATCGTATGCCCGATCCTAAAGAAGGGAGACACTCACAATTGCGCCAATTATAGAGGGATAAGCCTCCTTAACGTCGCTTATAAGATCTTGTCTGCTGTAATATGTGAACGTCTGAAACCCCACGTCAACAACTTGATAGGTAATTATCAATGTGGTTTTAGACCAGAGAAGTCCACAATAGACCAAATTTTCACATTACGGCAGATCTTGGAAAAAACACGAGAATATTATATCGATATTCACCATCTTTTTATCGATTTCAAGGCCGCGTATGACAGTATCTACAGAGACGAGCTGTACCTGCCTTGTCTAATTTTGGCATCCCTTCAAAACTCGTACGACTATGCAGGATGACTTTGGAGAATTCACTCTGCTCCGTCAAGGTCGGTAAAGAACTCACCGAGACCTTTGATGTCGAAAAAGGCTTTAGGCAAGGCGACAAGCTGTCATGCGACTTCTTCAACATCATACTTGAACAGATTGTAAGAAACTCAAACGTCAACACCAGAGGAACAATCTTCAAAAGTCTGTACAATTACTCGCCTATGCAGACGATATTGACGTAATGTGAAGAAAAAAGGGTGATGTCATACATAGGTGCTTTTGCGAGTATAGAAACAGAAGCGGCAAAAATGGGTTTGATGGTTAATGAGGGCAAAACGAAGTATATGTTGTCATCAAACAAGGACACAGAACATCGACGAATTTGTCAATACGTCACAATAGACAGACATAACTTCGAGGTAGTACAGGACTTCGTCTACCTAGGATCCGCTGTAGACACGGACAACAACATCAGTGCGGAGATCAAACGGAGAATAACTCTTGCCAACCGTTGCTTCTTTGGGTTAAGAAGGCAATTGAGAAACAAAACCCTCTCCAGAAAAACCAAGGTAACCTTGTATAAGACCTTAATCATCCCAGTCCTGCTTTACGGCGCGGAAGCATAGACCTTGTCGAAAGCGGATGAGGAAACCCTTGGTCATTTCGAAAGAAAAATTCTCCGAATGATCTTTGGTCCCGTATGCGAAGACAATGTGTGGAGAAGAAGATACAACAACGAGCTGTATGAGCTGTACCGCGACATGGGCATAGCCAGAAGAGTACGCATCGCGAGGCTACGATGGTTGGGCCATGTAGAGCGGATGGACCCAAACGCTCCGGCTCGTCGGGTGTTCGAAAGCAAATTGCAGGGAAAACGCGGAAGGGGAAGACCTCGTCTTAGGTGGCGCAATCAAGTGGATGAAGACCTCAACCGACTTGGAGTGCGAAACTGGAGAGAGCTCGCCCGAGATCGAAATCGTTATAGGAGGATGTTGGTTGAGGCCCAGGTTCACCCCGAACTGTAATGCCCACCTAAGTAAGTAAGTAAGTGGCTAGCTCAAATATATTACAGCCGAGAGGTCAGCACTAACGCGCGGAACATTCTCTTCCAAGGCGTCAATTCTCTTGAGTTTATCTGCGTAGTCAGGCGACTTCACAAAACCCCACTAAAACGGTTCAGTGATCTTAAATCGCCCGATTTTGGAGGTAGCTTACAGGTTTAAGACTCGAAATTATATGAAAACCGGTGTCAACATCGATTTCATTTTCAGACAATTTACCGAACGTACGCAGTTTAATAGTTTAATTCCTCCACGATAAAATGGCAAATCAAAATGAGCACAAGCCAAGTGACAGCTGCTGTCCAAAAAAAAAACAACTTCAAAAAAGTAGGTATTGCTAAATTAGAAACCACACGTCTAAAAAACACGCATTAGTATCATAGAATGAAAGGTACAGGTAGATATATTGATATTGAACATTGGGCCCTTTATGGCGCCTACAAAAATATTTTAGGGAAGTTAGCAGATTTTTTAAGTACCCTACATATGGAAGTGTCAATACTATCCACCTTCGGTTTGGGTCGTGTTGGTTCGTTTTCACATTTTGAGTAGTTCGAATGGAAAAAATGTCGTGTGATATCGTGTTGGTTCGTTTAACACTACCTTATTGCAGTCGTTTAAGGAGGTCTAGAAATTTGAAATACAGTGGTGGTCCAGTATAACGAACTAATAAAGTAAGTAAAGTAAATGAAAAGATTAGTAAAGTTTTTAACAGTTAAAACACTTATATTATTTCCTCAGATGTACATTTCAGAAGCAATGCTTCCATCGTCAGTGAGATTTATAAAATTAAATTAAATTAAATTATTTGTCAAAAAACTAATAAACTAAAATGTTTCTAAACAAAATTACAGTTGAGTTGAGTTGAATCTATTAAAAATTTTTTTGAATATTGAATCTTTGATTGGTCCATCATCACTATTCATTAGATTATTTTTGTTTTTAAATATGTAAAATGATTCAAAAGCATCTAATTCATAATTGCTATTTACATTTCTTATTAGTTTTAAATTTTGTAAACTAAAGCTATGACTATTTTCTAGCATATGTTCTGCAACACTTGACTTTTCTTTTTCATTATATTTAAGATGTGCAAAATGTTCTTTAAATCTTTTTAGAATAGGTCTTCTTTTCTGTCCTATATATTCTTTTGCACAATCATTACATCCGATAGAATAAATTCCTGACTTTTGAAGTTGTTCAATTTTATCCTTAGATCCTCCAATCAGATTTTTTATTTTTATTTCGCTGCACTCACTCATACGGATATTATATTTATTGGTTTTATCTTAGATGTTATTTCTGGATAGAAATAAAATTTTGAATATTTCTTTTCGTCATTTCCTTCATTCCTTATTAGATCTAAAGTTGTATAATTTCTCATAAGTAAACAATTAATTTTATTTTTTTTTGTTTTTTAATAGTTGGTTTATAATATAATCAATGAATTTAAAGCAATGGTATTGCCCTCAGCTCTTACTTACATACTTACTTACTTACTTACTTACGTATAACGAACGATATAATGTCCAGAGTCAATTCGTTATATCGAAAATTCGTTGTATCGAAACGTTTTTGTCATACAAATCTTTAGGTATGTCCACACCAAAGAAACATTTTTGAAACATTTCAAAAACATTTCAGAAACATTCCAAAAACATTTCAGAAACATTTCAGAAACAAAAAAACATTTCTGAAATGTTTCAGAAATGTTTCTCAAATGTTTCAGAAATGTTTCAGAAATGTTTCTATGAAGTTGTTTTGGTCTGGACGCTTAGTGAAACATTTCTGAAATGTTCCTGAAATGTTTTTTATTTTCTATTCTGAATGGAAAACTTTCTTTGTTTTTCTGAAACATTTCCACAAGACGAAGATTTTAAAAATAAAAACAAAAGAGCCAAACTATAAAAAAAAGATGAAATAGAAAAAAAAAAATCAAAAATTTGTTTTAATATGTTTCTCTGTCACTGTCCTGATTTTTTTTTTTTTCATGATTATAAAACACGACGCTATAATTGCTACTTCTTTACAATCCATATTCAAGCATTAAACTGAACTCGAGAAAGAAAAAAAAGTTCTCATTAAAAATGGGAAACAAAAAACATCTCAGAAACATTTTAGAAATGTTTCACGAAACGTCCACACCAAAAAAACATTTCAGAAACATTTCTAAAAAGTTTCTAAAATGTTTCTGAAATGTTTCAGAAATGCTTTTTATACAAATGGGAAACATTTTAGAAACGTTTTTGAGACAATGTTTCCTGAAATGTTTCTCTGGTGTGGACACACCTTTTAGTTAAATAGAACGTATCTCAGATTGTATTTTTCAATATTTTATTTCATACTTCATAAAAAAAATACATGAATATTTCACTTAATAGTATTAAAAACATATTTAACTTAATCTACTTATAACGAAACGTTTAAGGTATAGACTTATTTTTTTTTTTTTTTTTTTTTTTTCAAATTATGTACACAAATAGTACACACAAATACTTGTACTCAAATTTAAGAAAAAAATCGTCAATATGAATTTGTTTTTTTGGGCGTTGAATGTTATTGTTGAATGCCTCTTCCCGTAAACTTCCTAGAACTAAGACTTTTGAGTTTTCAATGTCATTTTGTCAGAAATTCGTTATTTGTTCGTTATATAGAATACCTAATGGACTTGAAAAAAGTGTTCCTAATATCGACCTCCACTGTATATTTTTTTCATAATACGATGGTTTTGATATTCAAAAATATCTATATAAAAGGATTTTTCCAAATTCAAATTATTTCCGAAGTTATACCCGTCTATTGACGTGCAAACTGATTTTTACTTGTCTCTGTCATGCGATAGCGACATCATTGCAGATTAAATTTTTTTTTTTTCAATTTGGATGACTTAAATCATGGGTATGGTCATGTTTTATCTCCTCTTCTGTGGTGCATGTTGATCGACTCTCTACTTTTAATGCTCAATGGTTCTAACGTTCATGCCCAAGCATATGCAGACGACGTCGCCGTGCTCTCGGTTGGCTCCAGCCTCCAAGCTGTCTGCTCCCGAGCACAGGCTGCGCTTTGTATGATTGACACCTGGTGTGTTAGAAACGGTCTCTCCGTCAATCCTCTTAAAACCGAGGTTGTCCTCTTCACGAGACGTAGAAAATTGACTGGTCTGACCCATCTTACGCTTAAAGGCGTCAACATCCCCTTTTCAAATGAAGTCAAGCATCTTGGAGTAATCCTGGATAACAAACTTCTTTGGTCGAAACATGTCGAGTCTAAAACTACTAAAGCACTGTCAGTTTTCTGGCAATGTAAAGGAGCTTTTGGCAAGACATGGGGTCTTTCACCGAAAAGGGTCCTTTGGATCTATACGGCTATGATAAGACCAATCATCTCCTATGCGTCAGTTGTTTGGTGGAATAAGCTCTCGCGTAAATACGTTATTGCCTCGTTTGCCAAACTTCAAAGAACAATTTGTCTGGGTGTTACGGGGGCCTTCCCCAGCACACCGGGTGCTGCTCTCGACGCACTGTTGAACCTTCCTCCCCTTGATACCTTCATCATGGGGTGTACTCTCAAGACCATTTCTCGTTTAAAACGATGTGGTCTCTGGCACAATTCGCACTGGAGCTTTGAGGAACTCGCAAGCAGCATATCTTTTGACCCACGTCTAATGGATATGCCGTCTGACACGATGATCCCAAGGCTCAAACTGCGTCAAAATTACTCAGTCAGCTTTCCTTCGGTTCAGGACTGGTTCGCTCCAGAATCTGAGCCTGGGAAGAACTGTTATCGTATCTTCACAGATGGCTCCAAAACCGACGAGGGTTCTGGTGCTGGTGCCTTTGTTGAGAACGACGACATACGACTGCACTCATCTTTGGGATCATACGCATCCGTTTTCCAAGCGGAGGCTTATGCTATCCTAATGGCCTTGAGCCACGTAACGAACAATGGATGGACGGGGAGAAGTATCTTTGTTTGCAGCGATAGCCAAGCTGTGCTTAAGGCCCTTCTCAACCCTCTAACCACTTCGAAAGTGATCCAGGAATGCAAGAGCTCTCTGAATACGATCGGAAGATTAAATTCCTTGAGTCTCATTTGGGTTCCAGGCCATCACGGCATAACTGGAAATGAGATCGCCGATGAACTCGCTAGGCAGGGATCTCAGACAGCTTTCTCAGGACCTGAACCGTCGCTAGGTCTGCCAGCGTCCTCAGTGAGGGCTTCAATCAACGATTGGATCTGTGAAGAGCACAACCGTAGATGGCATGCCTCCATTGGATGCAGACAAACCAAGCGTATGCTCCCCAACGTTAGTAAGAAGACTGCAACATTTTTGCTAGCTCGTAGCAGAAAAGACTGTAGGAAGCTTATTGGCGTTGCCAGCGGGCACTTCTCTTTTGCCAAGCATTTAAACGTGTTAGGCTTAAGTGATACCACACTCTGTGAATCTTGTGGAGAAGATGAGGACACCGCAGAGCACTTCCTCTGTGAATGTCCTGCTTTTTCTCGCATGAGGTTACAGATACTCGGCGCAGACATGGTGAGAGCTGGTAACTTAGGCTCCTTGCCATGGCAGCGTCTTTTGGCTTTTCTCCGAACATCTGGAAAGCTATAACAAATAGAAGGTTGCTATCTGGTAGTACAATGGACCGGTATTTAGGTCTGAGTGCTCCAGCTGGTATTTTAAAAACCTCCAACAAAAAAAAAAAAAAAAAAAATGGTCATGTGTGAATTTTTTTAGATCCCCCACTTGATCATCTGCATTCAAAATTTTTAACTTTTTTTCTAAACCTTTTCCTGTACTACATTTATTAAAAACTGTCAAAAAAATGTATGGTAAAAATATTGATTGTCTTTTTTTACGCCACTTTAAAAATTACTTAAAAGTCATGTCTCTAGACTAGACTAGAAGACTCCCTTTTGGTGAAACTTGAAATGCGGTGCTAAACGAACCAACAAGGCCCACACTGTGGGTGCATATAGAGACTTCCCCTACATACTTAACTTAGTTAAAAGGTGCCATAGTTTCTCTGTTCAAATATTTTGATTATTGTTTTTCTTTCATCATCAAACACTTTTATCAGATTTAAGTAGAATGCAAGTGAAATTAAAAGTAATTAGGCTACTTATAAAAATATTTTTTAGTACAGCATTAGGTATACTGACTTAGTTCTCAGTTTGCGGTGAAAGACAATACAATTCATAAATATACCTATGGTAATGTATATAACATGAAACAAAAGATATAGTAACAACTCATTAAAATACATAGAGTATTAAAAGTAGGGCGACTTTAAGTAATTCTTAACGACGATGGTGAAATCGCTTTTATACGAAAGCTTTTTTAGCGATAGACACTAGATCAATAGATAAATATTTGAAACCACATTTTTTCTATCTAATTATAAAACTCTATTGATAAACAGACAACTCGTGACAGTAAAAAAAAAATTTCATGAGGAAATTTTTAGTGACAACAATTAACTCTTATTTCAGCTGAATGAACACTGAATTCTCAATGTCAAAAATGATATAAATAGCACCTGTTGCGAGACACAACAAATAATGACAAAATCATAGCCTTTATGCTTTAAAGTGTTCCTAAACATCGTATGGGGTATGGGAATGGCTTCTTTTTCATGGAAAGGAAGGGCCTTGCTTCCAAAGAGTGTGATCGTTTTATTTTATGTGGCAGCTATAAAGTTTCATTTTTGAAAAGCTGTATTTATAATTTCTTATTTCATAATTTTCGATGGGAGTGGGAGTATTTAGAAGTAGAGTAATGAACCATTTACAGAATCGCTTTTTCAAAAATTACATTGAGATGCACATGCATTCTCATATCAAATAGAACATAGAAATTAGTTAATTGAATTTGTGAATTGTCATTCTCTGTGATAGAAGTGCGATAACGAGCCTAAGCTTTTATGGCTGGCTTGGTAGGACTTGTTTAAAAAAATTTTATGAAGTGAAGCTTTAGACTTTGTTCTGATTTGAAACTCGACGAAACAAAAATGCGTCACGATAAAGAAACAAACATATAAATGGATTAGAGTTCATTACACATCATTTTATACTCTTGATCTCTTCTTGTTCAATGTTTGTAGCGTCTCCATTGTTCTCTACTAAGCATTGTCCATATATGTATTAGCCTTGTGTGTTGTGTATAGAGGGATAGTGGTAGAGATTTTGGGATTTACTCGAGCTTAGCAGATTGATATAGGGAAGGATATCCAACATATTGCTAAGTACCTCCAGCCAGTATTAGCTATTTATATAGGCCGCTCAGGGAACCCCACAAAATAGTAAAAAAAAAAAGTCATCTGAAATGCTGAAACGTGCCAGACTAAGGGCCGGTTTGTTCAGAGCGGGTTAAATAAGCAATTTGGTTATCAAGGATTTTTCTTTAAGAATCTGTGATCACCAAAGTGTGTTTGTTCACCATTTTCATAGCTTGGTTAGCAAATCACGGGTTATTCAAAAATCGTTCCATTTTCCAGTCTATATGTCAAAACTTAATCAAGGAAATTATTGAAAATACATACATTTTTTGATGAGAGAGTTTTTTTTCGGTTGTCAAAACTATCGAGATTTAAATTTAATTTCATTTTAGTTTCAATGAAGAATGCAGGCAGGCAAATGCAGCCAAACAAAGAGCACGACAAATGCTTATGCAAACACGAATGCTTACGATCAGTATAACGAGATTTACAAGGAAAGAAGAAAGGAAGAACACCGACTTCTCAAAAAGAAAAAGAAGCAGCATGAGAAGCGCTCGTTTGAGGAAATAGAGAGGTGCCATGACAGGAACGAGATTCGGAAGTTTTACCAAAAGGTAAAAAGATCCTGCCAGGGTGGCAAACCCCGAACTCAAGTCTGTAAAGACCAGCAGGGAAACATAGTTATAGAGTCACAGTCGCTACTGAGGATCTGGAAAGATCATTTATGCAGACGGCTTAACGGCGATGAAGACACAAATTCAGCTGTCAGGCAGATTGCCCCATTCAGCTTGGACGATGATCAAGAATGCCATCCTCCCGACCTAGAAGAGGTTAAGCTTGCCATATGCAAACTTAAATCAAATAAGACTGCAGGTGCAGATGGCCTTGATGCCGAACTTTTCAAGGCAGCTGGAGATCAGTTGGAAAGGAGCATGCACCAGCTGATCTGCATGATTTGGTCGGTAGAAAGCATGCCCGATGAATGGAACCTCAGTATCGTATGCCCGATCCTAAAGAACCCTCACAATTGCACCAATTACAGAGGGATAAGCCTCCTTAACGTCACTTATAAGATCTTGTCTGCTGTAATATGTGAACATCTGAAACCATAATATCGATATTCACCACCTCTTTATCGATTTCAAGGCCGCGTATGACAGTATTTACAGAGACGAGCTGTACAGAGCCATGTCTAGTTTCGGCATCCCTGCAAAGCTCGTACGACTATGCAGGATGACTTTGGAGAATTCACGCTGCTCCGTCAAGGTCGGAAAAGAACTCACCGAGACCTTTGATGTCGAAAAAGGCTTTAGGCAAGGCGACAAACTGTCATGCGATTTCTTCAACATCATACTTGAACAGATTGTAAGAAACTCAAACGTCAACACCAGAGGAACAATCTTTCAAAAGTCTGTACAATTACTCGCCTATGCAGACGATATTGACGTAATGGGAAGAAAAAAGCGTGATGTCATAGGTGCTTTTGCGAGTATTGAAACAGAAGCGGCAAAAATGGGTTTGATGGTTAATGAGAGCAAAACAAAGTATATGCTGTCATCAAACAAGGACACAGAACATCGACGAATTGGACAAAACGTCACAATAGACAGACATAACTTCGAGGTAGTACAGGACTTCGTCTACCAAGGATCCGCTGTAGACACGGACAACAACATCAGTGCGGAGATCAAACGGAGAATAACTCTTGCCAACCGTTGCTTCTTTGGGTTAAGAAGGCAATTGAGAAACAAAACCCTCTCTAGAAAAACCAAGGTGACCTTGTATAAGACCTTAATCATCCCAGTCCTGCTGTACGGCGCGGAAGCATGGACCTTATCGAAAGCGGATGAGGAAACTCTTTGTCGTTTCGAAAGAAAAATTCTCCGAATGATCTTTGGTCCCGTATGCGAAGACAATGTGTGGAGAAGAAGATACAACAACGAGCTGTATGAGCTGTACCGCGACATGGGCATAGCCAGAAGAGTACGCATCGCGAGGCTACGATGGTTGGGCCATGTAGAGCGGATGGACTCAAATGCTCCGGCTCGTCGGGTGTTCGAAAGCACATTGCAGGGAAATCGCGGAAGGGGAAGACCTCGTCTTAGGTGGCGCAATCAAGTGGATGAAGACCTCAACCGACTTGGGGTGCGAAACTGGAGAGAGCTCGCCCGAGATCGAAATCGTTATAGGAGGATGTTGGTTGAGGCCCAGGTTCACCCCGAACTGTAATGCCCACCTAAGTAAGTAAGTAAGTATTTTAGTTTCAAACATATGTAGGTATGGCGACTCGGAACACCTAAATAAAGAAACTCCAAACTAATTGGCAATCTAACAGAGGTATGAGGGGTCATCAAAGCAAAAAGCATCTAGCTGCACAGGAGGCAAAAGCAGCATCAAATGCTCAAACCGGACAACTCAAATTACAGCTGAGTTGGCTGAAAGGGCTTTGCAAGCTGCTCGTGCTGCAGAAGCTGTATTGGTTGGAAAACAGGGAATTGTCGAACAACTTGATAAAGAAGTTCGCGAAGCTGAAGCTGTAGTACAAGAAGAAACTGCTTCCATACAAAACACCCAAAATAATGTAAATTTCGCCCTGCAAGCTGCTCAACTAGGCAACCACACAACTGAGAACATTGACCAAAGCAGTGCAGAACCAAAAAAAGGTCAAGTTGATGAAATTTTAAGTTTTGAAATAGAAATACTACGGCAACAGCTGGCACAAAATAAGGAGGCGCATGAACAAAAAATTAGACATGCCGCTGAGGAACATCGCTTAAAAATTTAAATTCTCCAAGCGGAGTTAAAATTCAAAGAAAATACTGCCATTTATGGTTTAATAAAATACCACAGCGTCCATATGCCTCATTCAAGGTGATATGTCAGCCTGACAGTTTTTTATTCTGAAGGGATAGCTGTGATTTGAACAAAACTCAAGCCTGAACAAACTGAATATCAGTTAATCGTTGTTTAAATGGAGCTAACCCAGAAAAATTGCCTGATTAGCAAAATCTATGATTAAAAGCTCTGATCAGAGATACTTTGATAAAATATTTCGTGAACAAACCGAATCCATGATTATCATCTGGAATAATCATTGATTAGAAATAACCAAGCTTGAACAAACCGGCCCTAAGATAAGGAAGTATATTACTAACAATGCAGCGTCAATTTTGCTTAATTTACTACTTAGGTGTAAAATCTACTCTTTTTTTTTCAAATATAAAAGTTAATTTATACCAGAAAGATAAAAATTATATAATCTGACATTCAAGCTTAACCCAAAGAGGGTAGCAAAGTTTAAAAAAAATCATGTCTGAAGTTACTCGGGCGCGGCTGCTTTTAAAAAAACCCAGTGAAGTATTGCCCTCCGTATAAAAGAACACATCTGCTGTCAGCAAAAAACATCGGGAAAAATGAAGCGATTGAAATCAAACGACATCAAAATTTCAATAGCGACGACAGCATCAAATTATCGCTTACATGGGACCCCGTTCTCAACATCGCACGGCCTGTCCAGATAACTGTAGACACATCCTGCGATATAGTGATAGTCAGCACTGTCTGCTCCCAATTTTCTACTGAGCAACAACAACAGCTTCAAATAGAACCGCATAGTTACAACTTGCATAATCAAAGAAGAGGATAAAACTTCAAAAGCCGTTTCGGGATAAGTACAGCATTGCCCTATTTAGTATTTTAATATTAACGTTTCCAATCCGGATTAAATCTTTAAAACAACTAGGAGTTGATTTCTTCAGTTTTGAAGATGAGGAGAGAACTAATAAGCATCAATTATTAAGGTGAGGTCACCGCTCCGATCTTGAACCCTTTGCAACCTCAGGGGGAGAGAAGATATTATACCCTTCATTGGGAGATGTCCAATTCTCAGGGAGATTCGAAAAAATTGTTTGGAAAGCGACGAAAAATCAGAAGCAGACGTCTTAGATTAACGATAACCGATAAAACGAAAACTATAAACCAAAATTTCAAAAAAAAGTACCAAAGAAATTTTAAATATATTTCTCTAACTACATATAACTAAACTTTTAAACAAAAAATAAGACTATTCTTATCAGTTTTTTGTCAATCAGGGAGACGGCTAAACAAGAATAAAATCTATCTATCTATCTTTGCACTTCGTCCCGGGAAAAAAACTTTCATTTCTGCTAAGAAATTGCAAAAATGTTGCAGATTTCTTACTAACATTGAGAAGAATACCTTTAGTGTGTTTGTATCCAAAGGAAGTATGCAATCAACGCAACGGTAATACTCTTGACAGATCCATTGTTTGATAGTAGCTTTCATTTAGAACACTGGCAGACAAAGCGCTGGTTCAGGTCCAGAAAAAGAGATCTTTGCCTGCCATGTTAATAAGCGATTTCATTTATAATAATACAGTAATAGTTTCGAGACTAAACTCAACCAATTTCGTATCCCAGCCGCATTCAGATAAGTGCTGCTCTTCTGCATCAAACACAGGTTGACTTCCGCTGAAGATTTATTGGGGGTGTTATGTTGTGCAACCTCAATCGAGTCATTAAAAAAAAAAAATGTGTGACTAAACGTATGTTAAATGTATGACTAGATAAAACGAAATCGACCTTATTTCAGATTGTCTGGTAGGAAACTAATCGACCCTTTTTATTCCTTGAATGGCTTGTGTAAGATAGTGTAAGATCGTGTAGAGTGCATATTAACACGTCCGGCAACATAGTATGTAATACATTTTTGATATAAGGTAAGGTTCCGCAGAGTGTAAATGATGTTGACCTGAACTGTGAAGCTATGTTCACCTTTTTTTATTTTTTTTGTGTGCGTGTGCAGATTTACAGTTGCTAGATATTAAGATTTTGAAATTTAGTTACTTCAGTTATATACAATATTGTAAGTAATAAGTATATTGTCAACATGCCAAGTAATTGTTAGTTTTCGAATTTCAAATTCAATCCCTCCCGAAGGTGAGAGACCAATAGTTATGTTCATGCTCTTTTTATACATCACGAGAGGACTTACTAAATTGTCACCGAACTTAAATAACTATAAAAATAGTAACACAAATTCATAAATATTTAAACCTTTCCAATGTGGGAACAATTGTATGACGGTCCTCTCCGGCAACAAAATGTCCATAAAATGTTGACTTCATGAGGAGCTCAAACAGTTTTCCACCCAACAATGCGCGGGTGATTTTCATAAACTTTTTTTTTTTTGTCAAATTTTTGTTTTGATGTAAGCAATTTTATGTAAGCAATATTTGGAGGGTTCAAACCACGCATTAAATAAGCAAAAAAGCAATATAGTTTTTTTTATGTAGAAAACAACATGAAAAAAGAAAAGAAAAATTAGTTTTATAGTAAAAAATATTTAATAATTACCTTTCTAGAGTGGGGACTATTTTTACTTCATCTTCACCAGCAACAAAATGTCCATAAAAAGTTGCATGCATTATTTTCGTAAATAATTTTGTGCCTAGCACCGTCTGAGCCAGTTTCATTAGCTGTTAAAATTTTGATAAAACGTTTTTCGAAAGAGTTTTAATATGTGAAGTAAAACGCAAACTGAATGAGTTGATACGTTACAAAAAACCGGTAAAACCAATGATAAAAAAATAATATAATAAAACGGGCACGACTTGTTGTCACAAGGATGATAATACTTTGCTTTCAGAAAAGATTGAGAAGTGCGAAATAGAAAATGATTTTACAAAAAGTTCTTCAAATAATGAAAAAGTCTCTTCCAGAATGAAGTAAAACAGAACGATGTTCAAAGTTAAACTTAAATTTATTACCAAAATGTACCATCTTATATACTACCTTCAATCATTCTTCTGTTATTCAATTTTCATTCAATTCTCTGTTTATGGCTTACTTGAACTCAAATGAACTTTAGTTCTCAAATTCTCAGTTGCATAGATTGAACCTCTATTTCAATCCACTCAAGTGCAATATGATTCTCCAGTACAATACGTTCAGTGGGTCATAAACAAAGTTGCAATACAATTCTTTTTTCTTTTGTTTATCTTTCTTCGAATCACTATGCGCATTTGTGCATGTTCATTCATAGCGATTATGTCATTATTTGTATTAGCATGCAAAAGTGGATTTGAATTATCGGATATCGGATATGGATTATTGAATGTACAGTACCTCACAATCAAAGTGGGACACCTAAGAAATAAAATCTTCAATAAACTTCTTTACGAAAAAAAATGCAGAGTTGCTCACTTTTTTAAATAATTTTTATTTTTATTGCTTAATATTGACCTCAAATTATTATAAAATAAAAAAAAAATTTCAAAAAACAACCCCGATTTGTTAAAAAAAAAAGATGAAAATGATCTGTCTAGTGTCTAGTATTTTTACTTGCGATTATAGGTACTATAAGGCAAGTCTTGCAATCGTGCAGAAAAAAAAATTTGAGATAACGATTAAAAATGACATTACGATGATAGAGAATACGAAAAAAGTGGGTCCTGCAATTCTGTGTGTCTGTCTGTGTGTCTGTGTGTCTGTGTGTCTGTCTGTCTGTATATGGATCTACAGCCTGAACCGCTTGACCGATTTTCTTCAAATTTGCAGTTATGGTCTCTGGAGTAGCCTACAGATGGGTTTTTGGAATTGGGTCTCTAGGTCTTGAAATAACGGTACCTGCCATACAACCGATATGATAATACCTATTTTTCTCGAAAATGGCTCTAACGATTTTAATAAAATTTTACGTGAGGTATTATTTTTTAATAACTGTTCTAATAATGTAAAAATTTTTTTTGGAAAATGTCTAAAAACGGTACCTCCCATAGTACCGTTTTTTTCAAAGCCGATTATCTAGCTAATGGCTAACACGATTTTGACGAAATTTCTTATTTAAGAAGTCCTAAATTGTTTGAGAAAGATTGCATATCTATATTTCAAAAATCTAGTTTTTTCGAATTTTCATAATTTTTCTTAAAAAAAATTTATTTTTTCGAATATTTTCAAAACGGTATCTTTGATTTATTTCAAATTTTCTGTCAATACATCTCTTAGCAAGATCTTAAACCTTGTGTACTTGAATTTTCAAAACCTCATTTTTTGAAAAAATAAACTAACTGTAATTGCCACGTTATCTATATTATTTAGTTGCAGTTTTTGTAGAGCTTTTATTGTGATAGCATTAAAAAAAAAAATCGAAATGTCAAGGCAAACAACCTTTGAAGAAAGGCAAATTGTGATTTTCAATTACCAAAAAGGAAAATCCGTTCGCAAAATAAGTAAAGTTGTTAAAAAAGTAAATCTATGGTGTTTAGTGTAATAAAACGGTTTCGGGAAGGTCGAATAGAAAATAAACCAGAAAGTGGTGAAAGCAAAAAAAAAATTTGCGATAGAAATGTGCGGTTTCTTTTAAGAAAAATAAGAAGTTATTCTTTGCTGTCCGCAATTGGCCTTTAAAAAATGTTAAAGGACACTTAAAATGTTGACTTAAGGGCAGAAAGAGTTCGGCGGTTTGTTAGGAGAAACGAATTGAGTGGCTGAGTTGCGCACAAAAAGCCGTTAATATCAGAAAAGAATAGTCGTTTAAGAATGCAATTCGCCAAAGAGCATGTGACATCAGAATCAAAAAGATTAGTTTTCGTTTCGTCCGTAAAATGGACTTTTAATGAATTGACCGAATTATGATTGAAGTTGGAGAACAAAATGCGACTTACCTTTGACCAGAAATTCATATCCTTTGTCACATTTTCTTCGGCGAATTGCATTCTTAAACGACTATTCTTTTCTGATATTTCTTTGGCCAATTGCATTCTTAAACGACGATTCTTTTCTTATACTAATAGGGCCCATACACTACGCATGCATGCATGCGCAATCAAGTGATTGCGCATGCTGATTGAAAGTGTATGGTGTTGACTGAGTGGTTGTGCATGCGGCATGAGCAAAATCAGAATTTTCTTGTTTGCGCATTCATGCATGTGTGGTGTGTGGGCAAAATTGCTCAGTCAAGTGATAAAATTCGAATGACGAGAAGAGCAGCAGCGGAGTTTTAGCTTGACATCGTTACAACTTGTCTACACTGCTACAAAAAGACAAATGAAAATTGCGCAGTTTGCATGAGTAGTGTAGGGCGAAAGCAATATTGCGCAATCTTCTAATTGCGCATGCATGCATGCGTAGTGTATGGGTCCTATAACGGTTTTTTGGACGCAACTCAGCCGCTCAATTCGTTTCTCCTAACATACCGGCGAACTCTTTCTGCCCTTAAGTCAACATTTTAAGTGTCCTTTAACATTTTTTAAAGGCCAATTGCGGACAGCAAAGAATAACTTCTTATTTTTCTTAAAAGAAACCGCACATTTCTATCGCAAATTTTTTTTTTGCTTTCAACACTTTCTGGTTTATTTTCTATTCGACCTTCCCGAAACCGTTTTATTACACTAAACACCATAGATTTACTTTTTTAACAACTTTACTTATTTTGCGAACGGATTTTCCTTTTTGGTAATTGAAAATCACAATTTGCCTTTCTTCAAAGGTTGTTTGCCTTGACATTTCGATTTTTTTTTTTAATGCTATCACAATGAAAGCTCTACAAAAACTGCAACTAAATAATATAGATAACGTGGCAATTACAGTTAGTTTTCTTAGAAAACAGCAGGTGTCCCACTTTGAGTGTGACCTGCATTAAAAAAAAAATACTAGACAGATCATTTTCATCTTTTTTTTTTTAACAAATCGGGGTTGTTTTTTGAAATTTTTTTTTTATTTTATAATAATTTGAGGTCAATATTAAGCAATAAAAATAAAAATTATTTAAAAAAGTGAGCAACTCTGCATTTTTTTTCGTAAAGAAGTTTATTGAAGATTTTATTTCTTAAGTGTCCCACTTTCAGTGTGAGGTACTGTATATGCAACACTAGTCCTGCTTTACGGCGCGGAGGCGTGAAGCTTATCGAAAGCGAATGAGGAAACCCATGGTCGTTTTGAAAGAAAAGTGCCTACTTCGAATGATCTTTGGTCCCACATACGAAAACAATGTGTGGAGAAGAAGATATAACAACGAGCTGTATGAGCTGTACGGGGAAATTGCGGAAAAGGAAGACCTCGTCTAAGGTGGCGCAATCTAGTGGAAGAAGACCTCAACCGACTAATAGTACAAAACTGGAGAGAGCTCGCCCGAAATCGAAGTCGACCGAACCGAACTGTAATGCCCACCTAAGTAAGTAAGTAAGATCATTTCGGAGGCAATATAAAGATAGAATATATATATATAGAAGGAATATAAAGTTGTTTTAAAATTTAAAAAAGTCTATTTTTCTTTTAAAAATAAAGCACTTCGGCACTTTGACGGTGAAAAAATTTTTGAAATCGGTCCTGTTGCTTACAATTTTCCGTTCCCATTCCCGGGGGAATATGAGAACGAATAGTATTTTAACGGTGAATGAATTATGAAAACGTTCAAGGAGTTTCTAGGTTCCTGTTTATGTTCCCGTTCCAGTGGGAGTATGGACCTTTCTCTTGGATACACATCCAAATTCGTTGCGTAGTTTTAAAGAACAAGGTATACATAGGGAGCGGCAGCGGAAAGCTGCTTTTTTTATACTATGTAAGGATAAAGATAAGGAAATGGTTGATATTCAGTGTTGTTGAAATACTAGTAATTGTTCTTGTTTGAAGCTTGCTGATGACCTCAAATTATTCTGCATTAATTGATACCTAAACGGTTGTTATTGTCTTCTTTTGTAGTGTTCTTGGAGGTGGACAACGAAAGTTATCGGTTTAAAACGAATATAGGTACTTCTTTTTCAAATCTGTTGGTATCCTGTGTTTTTTGGTTTTGGTACTTTCTTATTAAAAAATTAGCTTTGACTGGGATAAAGTAATCTACTTTCGCAATAAATGCAAAATGCACACAAAATTTCTTATATTTTCATTTCTGAAATAGTCAGTGAAGAGAAATGATGGAAGTATAGTTTATGTCAGATGCATAACCTTGCCTTTTAATTACTAGATTTTAGAAATTTGAGAAAACAAAGAGAATATAACACTTCGTTCTTGCGAATAGAATATTTGCGACGGCCAATTTGTTTCCTCAATTTTCTCAAATTTAGCGAATTGAAAAGTTAATGCTTCTGATTATTTTCTTTTAGATAATTTAGAGCTTGTCAAGAATCCATATTCGAAGTGAGTTCGTTGGTGATGCTCATGCCATACGAACGTTTGACCTTTGGGCAACATTTGTAGATTTAATTAACATAGGATTCATATTTGAGTATATATTTTGAATTCCAAATTTAATCTTGATTAACTAATACTTTTCAAAGGTATCGCACGATAAAATTTTCGGTTGTTGTTGTTTAAGAATCTTTGAAAACATACAAATGCTATTGAAATACAGCAGGAAAAAAATTCGGGTTGGTGACGTTTGTCCCAAACCAAAAGCCCCACACGTAAATCCCCAAATGCAAAATCCCCAAATTAAAATCCCTAGCTCTGAAATCCCCAAAGAGAAAATCTACAAACCTAAATTTTTTGGGAATGTTTGCAGGAAAATGTAATAAAAAGAGTAAACATAAAATTCTTTATAAAATCGTTATGTTTATTTTCTATATTCAGTTATGTTCATTAACGATAAAACAATTTTTGGTTTATATTATATATTTAGCACGTCACTTTCAATTTTAACTTTCAGAGTTGGTACCCTTGGCACTTGTTCTAAGGATAAGAAACATTAAAAATTAGCATTCAGAAATGCATACCTTTTATTTTCCATTTCTATTTTTCTCTATTTAATTCTTGATTCTCAATTTATTTGCCGCATTCCAACTTTTTTACTTTCGAGGTAAACAAACAAATGTCACTTTAATTTTTTTTCGCAATGGCTGTGTTCAATTAGATTCATTTTGTGACTCATGTTTTTGGTTGCCTTGGTTCTGATGTTCTTATGTGTTCTGTCTGATGTTCTTTTTTTCTGACCGATTGCGAAACTTTCCTTGTGTGTGTGTGTGTGTGTGTTAGTAACTGCGTGTCTATTTATGTCCCCACCAAGTCACCACCTGACTCTTCTATTAGCTATTAGGTGTGTTTCCTTACTGAAAATTCGCACGAAATGCACCGAAATTCGGCGAAAGTCAGTCTAATCCCGTTCCGATTTTTCGTAGCAGTGCACAAAAAAGGGAGTGCTCTCGAGAGAATAAAAAAATTTCCCCGTCCTGCGAATTTCCGCCAAAAAAATTTCTGTGGACAGAAATCGTGCACAGCCAAAACAAATACCACAACTGTCAAACAGACGTTTTTCCAAGCGTTGCGTTGCTGCGAATGTTTTGTTCAAGGCGTTTCTTTACTTTTAAGACAATTACGCTCTTTCAGAGAGTTTCTGAAAGAATTTTACAACCACTCCTTAAAAAAAAAATGTCTGTGCACAAAAAGTAAAGAAACAGACTTATTCAATCTGTTGTCGAAAATCAGAAATATGAACGAACACAACCTAAAGACTGCCAACCTCTGGGTTCCAAAAAAGAAATTTAACCAACCATCCCTGTTGTGCAGTTAGCTAACTGCGATATTTATGTTCATTTAGGCTATTGACATAAGGAGTTGTTGTTTTCCCATGAGCGATGTTTTACTGAAATGAACATAACTGCACATAGAATTTCGATAAAACACGCCTAATAATGCGAACAAAATAAGGTCATTTTCAAAGTGTTAAGTGAAACGAAAAAAAATTCAAAAGAAAGTTTCTCTTCATTCTTAATGTTTATAAGAAAAAGTTTAGTTTCTTTTAACTAAGACAGAACACTGTGCGCCATGAATACGTAAGTCAGACAAGAAGTGGATGCAGTCATGCATTCATAGTTGTTGATAAGAAACTGTTTATCATTACCACTTACTAATTAGTATCACAATGAGATAATTTCATGAGATTTTTCTGAAAACAATGAGATAATTTCGGGAGATTTTTCTGAAAACTAAATGCACACAATTTATATGTATACGGACACTAAGGATTTGGAGATTTCGTGGGGATTTTGGCAAAAAAGATTATTTAGGTGGGATATTAGCAAGTTGGATTTTGATTTTTGGAGATTTTAACCGATGGGGATTTTTTTTTTGGGGATTCCATACCACTCCCAAAATATTCACTATCGCAATAAAAACTAGTTTTTCGAAACTTTGCGCAAGTATCGGCACCATCAAGCGCTATCCAATATAGCTGGTTTTTTGAAGCTAGCAGAAACTCATTATTTTAGGGGTTTTCTCGTTAAAAATTCGAAAGAAAACTTTCTTCGTCAGTTGTGATCACTCTTAACAATACTGCATCAATTTGACGTTTTAACGTTTAATGAGCGTTTCTTCTGACAGTCAACACTTTTAAATGGAAGCGAATATTATTTGTGAAATATGAAAAATTCTTATCATTCTTAAAATCAGTTGAAATTCGTCACAAAATTCATCCCCATGTTCCTACGGAAAACAGATGGGAACGGGAACAAAACCGGGAAGTTAAGAAATACTTTATCAATTCCAATAATTCTCACACCGTTAGATTGCTTCATTGCCCGTGAGTAATCCTAACTAATATTACAAATGTGAAAGTAGCTCTGTCTCCCGCTCAAACTTCTGAACCGATTTAAATGAAATTTGGTGCAGAGATATTCTAGAACTTGAGGAAGGACAAAGGCTATATGTTTTATCCCTATATTCCCACGGGAACGGAAACGTATACAGGAACCTAGAAACTACAGTACCGATTTCAAAATTTCTTCCACTATTAGAATGCTACACTATATCACCAAGTAACATACACTTTAATTCATCCCCATATTCTTTTATTTATTTTATTTATTTATTTATTTATTTTATTTCATCAATCAGAGTCTTACATTCTCTTACTGATTACGACTTACATACATATTAAATATAATAATGACAATAGCATAAATATGTATAAATATTTGGATTTGATATCAAAACAATCATGACATTTTTTTTTAAAAACTATCTCTTGCACAGAGTTGAAAAATATCTACAAAGGATAAAATACTATTCGTCACTTTGATGCAACGTGAGATGGGTTCGTTTCTTCCGTAATTATTTCTAGAAAACTCATCACGTAGGTAGAAGCCCGTGCGAAGGTTTCTGCAGGGAAAATACAAATTAATCTTCTCAAGCAAATAAGAACAATTTATGTGATTACTTAAGATATCTTTGATCATCATAATTGAAAAGTATCTTCTTCTTAATTCAAGCGTTTGCATACCAAACAGCTGACACCTTACAGAGTAAGGAGGCCTATCAATGTTCCAATTTAGTTTATAGAAAGCGTATCTAGTAAAAGATTTTTGTACTTCTTAATCCTTAATGAGTGAGTATTGTAATACGGATTCCAAACAACACTACAATACTCCAGATTAGATCTGACAAAAGCTGAGTAAAGGCATTTGGTCGCATACGGATCACAGAATTTTTTGTGTTCCTTCTTACAAATCCGAGCATCTTATAGGCTTTATTTACTATATAGTCAATATGAGATTTGAATGAAAGTTTACAGTCCAATATGACTCCAAAGTCTTTCTTTTGAGTAACCTTTTCTAAAACAATATCATCTATTGAATAAACAAACAAAATTGGTGAGTTTTTCCTATAACAGGTAAAACTTTGACATTAAGAGACATTCAAGAAAAGTAAGTTCATATTACACCACAACGCCAATTTGTTCAGATCTTCTTGCAATAATATGCAATCATCAACAGATTTTATAGTTTTGAAAATTTTAACATCATCGGCATAGAGCAAATAATTGGAAGAATTCAAAACATTAGGAATATCATTTATGAATAGTAAAAACAATAAGGGTCAAATATGGCTTCCCTGTGGAACACCAGAGGTTACTTTGATAGTTTTGGATTTGAACTTTTTATTTTTACCGAGTTGGATCCGATTATATAAATACGAGCGTATCCATTTTAAAAAATGTGAATGAGATCCCAGCAGTGAGAGTTTGTGAATAAGTATTTCATGATCGTGTTGTGTTGTAAGTGTTGGTACGAAACGAAGTGGTTTGCGAAGTAATGTAGCTACACCTCTTAACTCAAATGTGACTGAAATTATCAACTTAAGCTCTTCTGTTCAGCCTAATCCAATTGAGACTTATAATTCAAACACTACTGAAATAGTCACTTTAAGCTCTCCAAACTCACCTAATCCAATCGAATCTGTCGCCCCTATGGTTTCGAACAATGAGGCTAGTATAATATCTGATCATGATAGACCCCCACGGTTTGTGGAATCAGTGCCTAAACCAAAGACTATATTTATATCTCGTCTCAAATCAGATACTACTCCAGAAGACATAATTTTCCACCTTAAAACTAATAAATGCATCACAAACGATTTGTTTGTTAGGTGTTATAAAATAAGTAAGCCTAACAACTATGTGGCTTCTTTTAAGATTATTGTTTCTCCAACGCTTTTTGACCCTATTTGCAACCCTCAGATTTGGCCGGCTGATACTCTTATTAAAGAATTTTCAGCTCGTCATACGAAAAGTAACGTCAATAAGGGATCAAAAAACTTGAAAGTATCTCCCTCTTCTACCAAAATGTAAGAGGGCTTCGCAGTAAAACTGCCAATCTTTATAACAACTCCCAAGCATTCTCTCATGACATTTTTGCTCTGACGGAAACTTGAAACTAACTCCGCCTTTTTAGACACTGAATTATTTGACCATGAGTACTTGGTATATAGAAAAGATCGTACCTATAATAAACCCTCGGAAGTTGGAGGTGGCGTACTTACTGCTGTTCGTAGCAAGTATATGTCCTCTCTTATAACTTTCCCATTTGAATTAACTGTAAATGTATTATGTGTCAAAGTCTCAATCAAATCTAAAATCGTTTATATTATAAATACTTATATTCCACCAAAGAGCTCTGCCTCAAAACATAAAGAATTAACGTTAGTTTTAGATTATATTAATGAATTACTGTGCTTTGAAAATTATGTACTATTCTTAGGTGACTTTAATTTACCCTTTATTCAATGGTTACCATCTTCGGATGAAACCTATTTTAAGCCATTTTTGACTTCACCTCAACAGGAATTAATGTTGTTGGATAATTTAACATCAACCGACTTACGGCAAGTAAGCTGTATCAAAAACTCTAAGAATCGAATTCTCGATTTGGTCTTCTCTTCAGACTCTGTTAGTACCGTTGTTATTGAATCTAGTTTCGGTATTACTGATCCTAGCCTTGATGAAACTAACATAGATGACTACCACCCACCTCTGAATATTTTTCTTGACTTGAGTGGCGAAATCCACACTAATAGTAACTCTCATGATTGTTCCTATGTGTTTGACTACCGCAAAGCTAATTTCGATTTGCTCTGTGGTGAATTAATTATGTCTGGTATCGAAAACATATCAGTTTTTACCAATATTGACGAAGCTGTTAGCAGGTTTTATTTGACTCTCTATAGATGTATAGAAAAATCAATTCCCGAAAAAAAATTTAAAAATTCTAAATCCAACCATCCATGGTATACTAAAGAGTTAAAAATCTTAAGAAATAAAAGAAATAAAGCTTGGAACACTTATATTAAAACTCATTTCGTTTCCGACTATGAGTTTTACGTTTTTCTTTTTGGAGAATTTAAGACACTTTCTAAAAATCTTTATTCAAATTACATTGACCGAATGGGATACTCATTTAAAAAGGATCTAAAACCTTCTGGCAGTTTGTTAACTCAAAGAAAAAATCAGATGGTTATCCAGCTAGTTTTGTGTATGAGAACTGTTCTTATGAGATCATCTCTGATATTTGTAATGCATTTGCTGACCAGTTTCGCAGCTCATTTTGTGATACTACTGTTGAGATTGATGGTGATTTCTTCAGATATCTTCGCAACTGTAATCAAGTATGTTTTAATAACATTGTTATCGAAATTGATAAACTTTTTTGGAGTCTTGAAACCTTAAATGACGATTTTTCTTCCGGGCCGGATGGAATTCCTCCAATTGTGCTAAAAAAATGTAGGTCATGCTTAGCATTCCCGTTACAATATTTGTTCTTACTTTCTTTGAAATCCAGTAAATTTCCTTTACTTTGGAAAAGATCATTTATCACTCCAGTTTTTAAAAAAGGGGATAAATGTGATATAAAAAACTATAGACCCATTGCCAAACTTTCTAGCATTCCTTCTAAACTGTTTGAAAAACTAGTATGTGACCAGCTGGCTTTCAGTGTAAAAAACGTTATTTGCACACAGCAACACGGTTACGTCAAAAATAGATCGACTGTCCCAAACCTGCTATGCTTTCTTCAAAAATGTTCTTTAGCACTAAAAAATGGTAAGGAGCTCGATTGCATCTACACGGATTTTTCTAAAGCATTCGATCAACTTTCACACAATATTATACTGTTCAAACTAAAGGCTATGGGCTTCCCACCTGTGTTCACCGATTGGGTACTTTCTTATCTGTCTATGAGATCTTACCAAGTTAAGTTTCGTAATATCCTTTCCAACCCTTTTAATGCTGGCTCAGGTGTACCTCAGGGAAGTCATCTAGGACCTCTTCTATTTATTTTAGCTATCAATGATGTTGTGTCTTGCATTTCCTTCAGTGAAATATTAATATTTGCTGATGATATGAAAATTTTTAAAAAGATAACTGGTTCGCTTGATCGCTCTCATCTCCAATCCGATATTAATCATTTTGCTGTTTGGTGTTTTAAAAACGGGCTCAACCTAAACCCCAACAAATGCCAAAGCATGACTTTCTCTAAAAGGAAGGAGCCTAGCAACCCAAGTTTTTCTATTTCCAATAATATTTTGAGTCAAGTGAAAAGTTTTAAGGATCTTGGCGTAAATTTCAGTTTTAATATGGACTTTACTCAACATGTCAACTACATCGTTAGTAAGGCCAATAGTATGCTTGGTTTTATGAAAAGATGGTCAAAAGATTTTCAAGACCCGTATGTTACCCTTGCTCTATACAATTGTTTAGTACGACCTCATCTAGAGTATGCTTCTCAAGTGTGGTCCCCTTTTTATGAAATACACAACTCAAGAATTGAATCAGTACAACATAAATTCATAAGATTCGCTCTTAAAGGGCTTCCGTGGGTAAACCCTTATGATTTACCACCATATGAGCACAGAATCCAATTATTACATTTGCAACTTCTTTCTCAAAGGCGTACCATTAATGATCTGGTGTTTTTTCATCAACTTATCACCGGACATATCGATGCACCTGAGTTACTTTCTTGTGTTTAATTCAACTTTCGAGGCGGATCTTACCACCTGCGCAACTTAGTTTTGATATACTGCCCTTACCATAGAACGAATTATGGCATGAATGAGCCATTGACTCGTATGGGTAGACTATTTAATCTTAACTCGTGTTTAATTGATTTTAACTTAAGTAAATCTAGTTTAAAAAATTTGTTAAAAACCAGAGCTCCACTTTCTTAAGTTTAGTTTGCATGTTTGCATGTTTCCATGTTTCAATTATTTTTAGTTTATGTTATTAATTGTTAATTGTATCACACTTGTTTGTTTTAATAGTGTACTTTATTTAAGATAATTTTGTAATTTATATTTGTAATTTTTTTCTATAATGTTTTTTTTTTCTTACTATCCTTACGTTCTCTATGTGCTGGTGTTGGTGTTATACTAACTAACTACTAACACTTGCATTCATGATGAAGAGCGTATATAAGTGTGTACATATGAACTTGTTCTAAGCTCAGTACTACTTAGTCTCTGAAATGCAAAAAAAACCCTATCGAAGGCCTTAGCAAAATCAGTGAAAACAATGTCAGTCTGAAGCCCCTTATCAAATCCTTTGACAATGGAGTTACATAAAACAGTGAGATTAGAAGCTGTTGATCTACCTGACACAAAACCATGCTGAGATTCTGCAATAACATTTTTGGTAAGAAAGTAAAGTTTATCACAGACAATCTTTTCGAAGATTTTCGGAGTAAAAGAAAGCTTACAAATTGGTCTATAATTGCAAACTTTTTGTCTGGATCCAGATTTGAAAATTGGGGTGATGTATGATTTTTTCCACTCATCTATAAATTGTCCGGTTCGTAGAGACAAATTAAAAACTAAGCAAAGGGGTAGCGCGAGAGATGTTGCACATTTCTTAATAATTTTAGGAGAGATTTCATCTGGCCCAGCGCCCTTATTTTCGTTTCTACCTTTCAAGGCTTCAGATACTTCTTCTTTACTTAAATTTATGCTTCCGATTTCAACAACATCATTTGGTGGCAAAAAATTTGGGAGAACAGTAGATGACGTAAGAGAATATACTGATTTAAAATAATCTGCAAAAAGATTACAGATTGTTGATAGATCACTGGAAGTACTGTCGGAGAACTCCATGTAATTGGGTAATCCAGTAGTATTTTTGTTAGTGTTAATAAAACTCAAAAAATGTTTACTATCAGCTTTGATTTGGGATTCAGCATCTAAGATAAAATCATTATATAAGAATTTATTGAGCACATCAAACTTTTTCTGTAAGGAAAGGTAGTTCTGATAATTGGCCAGAACATTTCTAGATAGATAGATAGATAGATACAAATCTAATTGTTATTAAATTAACAATTAGATTTTTTTACAATAAGTGTTTTTACAAATTCACTATGACATGGCATTTTTGCCGTCTGCCAGATTGACATAAAAGTTATATTTTGAAATATTAAGCTAAGTTATCACAATTTGATTTGATTCAAAGGAAAAATATACATGTATACAAATAAAAACTAGTTCAGAAGTCTTCATTAATTATTCTTTCTCTGTACCTTAGGGCGATTTTGCAATACTTATACAATTTGCCTACATTCATCTCATTTAGTTCTGTAAGAACTTCTTCTTCAGACAAAAAGTCACTTCCAAATTAATTAACATTCAAAAGGTCGCACAACTTTCCTGAAATCTTCCAAGGATACTTCTTCTGGATTCTCTTAGAGTTGGGCACTTCCCTACGAAATGAAAAATGTCTTCCCTTTCCCTTAAGTTACAGATACTGCACTCCAACGGTAAATCTGGTCTGTGTGGTATGAAGTTAAGGTTGAGTAATTCACTGCGAAGTCTGGTCATTGTCGAGATTGCGCTTATACTATTCTCGTCACGGAAATAGTTTCTGTCTTCCAGATTATGGTTTAGCCTGCTGTATATTCGCCTATATAGGGAATTTGAAGCTTCTTGCACATATTCGGCTCTAAACTTTTCGTCCATCTTCGATATTACTTCGTACAGGATGGCTTTACAATTCGATATGTTTTCAATGTTTAGAGTAAAATTGAGATTACAACTTTCCGCTAGTCTTGACCACTCTCTACAAAAGCTTTTATTCTCCTGAATAGCTTTAAGAACCACCTTCCTAACCAAACGGGACTCAGGCATCTTGATGACATTCAGAAGATAGTCAGCTTGCAGTTTCAATGTTTTGATGAAAAGAGGAGATAGTCCTGTTTCTAACATGAGAACGTAATCCGGCGTATTCGAAGGTAGGCGAAATATTTTCTTAACGTAGTGTGTTAAGAGTTTTTCTGCAGTGTTATACTTTTTGCAACCCCACACTTGACAACCATACAGAAGTATACTTTCAGCCACCGCTTCAAATACTTTGAATTTGCTGCTATGCGCAATGTTACCGTTCATAAAACATCTTTTCCATTTTTGAAAACCATAACTTTTGACTTTTGTGTGTTCACAATTAAGTTCCATAAACTGCAATAGTGGTATAATCTATTCATCATGAGTTGCAGAGTTTCTGGGGAATAAGCAAACATAACTATATCGTCCGCAAATAATAATGCTTTGATACAAACTCCTGCGAAATCAACGCCACCAGGAAGGTGGTCAACGAGGTCATTGATGAAAAGCGCAAACAAGGTCGGGCTTAATGTACATCCTTGCCTCACTCCTGTTGATGTATCAAACCATTCTGAAAGTTGAGCACCATTCCACACTGCCGACTGAGTACCTTTGTACAACTCTTCGAGCACACGACCAAATTTGAGTGATACTCCTAAGCCATACAACTTATAAAATAAGGCTCCCCGATTAATTGTGTCGAAAGCAGCTTTGAGGTCGACGAAGAAAACATACAGTTTTCTATTTTGCGTGTTAAAGCTCTCCGCTAAACTTCTTAGAATGAAGATATTATCAATGGTGGAATAGCCTGATCTAAAGCCAGCTTGGAATTCTTTTAAAACTTTCCCAGCTTCTATCCAGGTTAAGAGCCGCTTATGCAACATCGTTGTAAAAATCTTATACGTTGCGTTAAGAAAAGAAATTCCACGGTAGTTCGAAGCTTCCATCACTGATCCTTTTTTGTGGATTGGGAATATAACTGCATCCTGAAATTCCTTAACTATTATATCTCCTTCCATAACTTTATTGAAAAGTGTAACCAGGCGATCTTTGAGTGCTACAGTTCCGTATTTATACAGCTCAACTGGAATACCGTTCGTACCTGCAGCTTTTCCATCCTTTAGACCTTCCAACGTTTGTTCTAATTCACTTAGAGTGAATGTAGAATCTAAGACTTCACTGGTAAATCGAGGTGACGCATAATGCCAAATTTTTGGTGCCGTAATCGGATTTAGTAAATCCTTGAAGTGGGTGAGTAGCACAGTTTCATCCAGATTTTTGGGTACAGCAAATCTTTTGCCATTTAATTCCCAGACCAGTTTCCAAAATTCACTTGAATTTTTGCAATTTGCAAGTCTAAAGGCTTGACGTTCCTCATATATTCTTTTTTTTGTTTTACATAGTTCTTTAAACATTTTGTTAGCTTCTAGGTAGTTATTTTTAAAAAGCCGATGAGAAGATCTTCGGAAGTTCCTCAACCATGCAAACGAGATTTTCCGAAGCTTTTGACATTCATCATCAAACCATGGCTCATTACCTGGTCTATTACTTTTTTCACTCCTCTTTTGGTGAGGATAAGATTCTTTCACAATATTTTCCAAAACATTTCTATTTTTTTTATAAATCTTATAAGCTTTGTTTTTCCTATTCTTAAGGTTTGAGAGTGTTTTATTAAACCAAGGGGGATTCGAGTTTTGTTTAAAGATTTTTTTTCGGATGTAACCATCAGAGGCTTGTTTTAAATACAATTTGAGTATCTCAAATGCTTGAGTTAATTCAAGATCTAAAAAGATTGTCTCCCAATCAATAGAACTAAGAAATAGATTCATCGCATTAAAGTTTCCTTGTTTAAAATCATAAAATTCAATAATGTCATGAGAGTTTGAGATATATGACAATATTTTACAATCAAAAGATAGACAAACGTGATGCGTTGTGTTATCTACAACTGGAAAACTTACTCTATCTAGATAGACTTCAAGTTCTTTATTAACAAAAACTAAATCAAGAATCCGATTAAGCATATTTAGAATATTATTTAATTGCATTAGGATAAACGGACTATACAAATCAATAAATGAGCTCTCAATATCTGTAGTAACATTAAATGGGACTAAGCAATTATCATCAGTATCAAACTTCCAAATAATATCCCCAATATTGTTATCACCCAAGCAAATAACGTGGTCGGAAGGACCCAAGTTACATAATAAATCTCTACAATTGTTCAAAAACAGATTTACATTTACATTTACATCAAACCTACTCCGCACATAAATCTACGGAATAGGGGGGTTTGCAGCCGGGCAACAAAGACCATTTGGCTGATACACCACAAGGCGAACTACACAAATACTACATAGAACAAATAACACATGACAACAGCGCGCAGTAGTACAGGACGGTCCCCCATCTTGTCACTAACAACGCTCATTCCGATTTAATTACGGTGTTCTAATGGGAACCGACTCTTTTCGGATGACAAGGCCGTTGCCTAAATACAGATTGTAAAGCTCTAAAGAAGCACCTGACCGAATGTATGTAGCTCGCACATAAATACAAATCAGCTTTTTTCCTAATGATACTATGACAATCAATTGTCAACATCAAAATTATGAGTAAAGTTATTTGATAACATGTCTAATTGGGAATAAATAAATTTAGATTGAATTGCAATTAAAACACCACCACCTCTATCATACCCCGTTGTTGTCGCACAACGATCCTTACGATATACTGTATACTGGCGAGTATTAAAAATGTCACTAGTAAAATGACTGTCATTCAGCCAGGTTTCCGTTAAAACAATGATTTCATAATCTTTAGATGCAAAATACAAATATAAATTATTCAGTTTTGATCTTACACCTCCTACATTTTGGTAGTAAATATTGAAACTGTCATATCGAGGATTAACAACATCAGGAATAACTGCAACACCAGGAACATCATCAACATCAGGAACATCAGCAACACCATGATCATTAACAACACCAATAAAACCACCAGCAATAACGTCAGCAATAGCATCGTTATTATTTGTGATATGAAAATCGGCAACATCATTCAGTCTGTTTTCATCAAAACGAACGTCAGCAGCAACATCGGCATCATTTATGGCAAAAAAATCAACATAATTGAAGAGATCACCACCATCATCAGGAATAGAAGGTGATTTGTTTAACTGCCCGCCAACATTAGTTTTGGGCTCAATTCGTTTTTTGGACGATTAATAAATTGTTTGACTTGAACTCCCATTGGCCAAGTAGACTTTTGAAGAACATCGTTATAGAATTCAACCGGGACTCCAAGCTTAAAATTAATAAAATGTAGCGATGAAACATCAACATCTTTTTTTATTAATTTAGAGCAGACTATATTTGATGTTGGTAATTTAAGTTTTTGGGCAACATACTTAATCACATCTTGTTCGCTGACTGTTTTCATAAGACGTGAGAGGTGAATAAAACGGAGCCTAGGAACAGATGGAAGCAAGATAACCGCTTCCAGATTATTTCCTAGCACCTGAATTTGTTTACTTTTGTTAGAAAATTTATGTTTAATTTCGGCAACACCTGCATAGGTATCAGTATCATCATATATCACAACATCTGCAACTTTCTTCCATTTACGCCGCCAACAACATCAATGGAAACTCCAGCATTGGTTTTAATTTGCATTATTTGAACCTCATTGGATAAGTTCCAGTTTTGGTCGTCATCCGCAATTAAGTTTTCTCCCATGATATCTGCAGTACCAGTAGCAGAGATCTCATTGGAAACATTTGTTTACTTTTTGGAAACATTGGTTGATTTCGGCTGCGTAGGTGTAACACATGTGAGAGCCAGAGAATGCGAGTTTTTAGAAAGAGCATTATATTTTAAGGAAATGCGATCATGTCCGTGTGGAGTGGATGATGCCGTAAGAGTAAGTTTTTTATTAGTCGCTGTGGAAAACCGTTTGTTGTTCACATTAACATCAACTATGAGGTTTCTCTGAGCACGAGTGGTGTCGCGAACATGACGACTTGTATCCAATTTAGCTGCAGTTGAAATAGATCTGCCAACAGCACTCTGAGAACTATCCAAAAAGTATATAGAGAGATCTCTTATTTTTTCTATACATACACGCAATGGAATATGCATACACTTTTCACATTTAAAATATAAACCTTTACAAGATCTTATTGTTTTTAAGTTTGTTTAGGAACGGGAGTTCTTACTAATATAATAAATGCAAAAGTAGCTCTGTCTGTCCGTCTTTCTATGTAACCACCTTGGTACAGAACCGGTACTACAGAACCGGTACTACAGAACCGATTTAAATAAAATTTTATATAGGAATGATCTAGAACCTGAAGAAGGACATAGGCTATATTCCATTTGAATATTCCCACGGGAACCGGTCCTCACTAATATTTTAAATGCGAAAGTAGCTTTCTCTGTTCATCTTTATATGTTACCATCTCCCGCCCAAGCTCCTGAAGCGATTTAAATGGTACAAAGATAGTCAAGAACCCGGGGAAGGACAATGGCTATATATTTTATCAAAATAATCCCACGGGAACAGGAACGCAAACGGTAACCTAGAAACTACAGCACCGATTCCAAATGTTCTTCCACCGTTAGAATGCTACACTATCCCTGAGTAACATAAACTTTAACTCATCCCCATATTCCTACGGGAACGGTCACCATATTTCCACGGGAATGGGAGTCTTGACTAATATCATACATAAATCTGAAATTAAATCTGTCTGTCTATTTTTATTTGTTGTCAAAAACTGCCCAAACTATTAAACCTATTTATGTATATGAATTTTGGTACATAGATATAATCTTCACATAAAAATCACAAAAAAGCCGATGGAAAACAGATTTCCACTTGAACTTATAATCTTGAGCCTGAAGATGGACATAGGCTATATATGTTATCCCTGTATTCCCACAAGAATGCAAACGTAAACGGAAACCTAGACACTACTGAACTGATTTTAAGAATTATTTCCCCGCTAGAATGCTACACTATCTCAAAGTAACATTATCTTTAATTTATCCCCATATTCCTATGGGAACGGAAGTATATACCTACTAACATTGCAGATCCGAAATCAACTCCTTCTGTTTGTTTTTCTTTGTTACTATTTACCGCCCAAACTATTGAACCTATATTTGTATGAATTTTGGTGCAGAGGTAGTCTTTATGACTGAAGAAGGACATGGCTGTATTTGTTATCCCAATATTCCTACGGGAACGGCAAAGTAAACGAGAACCTTGAAGCTACTGGACCGATTTCAAAAGTTCTTTCACCGTGAGGTGATTTTCAAATTGTTGATTACACAGTTGACCTGTGGAGAAATGTCTATCTTGATCGTCAAATAAATATTGGCAATAGGGAATGGCTGTGCGAATGGTCGATTTCGGCAACGACTAATGAGATAGTTAACAATATAATCTAATAAATTATGTCAGACCTGGTGGGGAATATTGTCGAAATCTATCTATCAGTCAGACAATACTATAGACACGGAGCAAGTCACATCATACCCTATAGAGTTTCTCAATTCCTTAGAAATATCAGGATTGGTTGCAAGTTGGTGTCCCAGTGCCAATAATGAGTAATCTAGAATTGTGCACAGCTGCAAATTACACATCTGAGATGCGGCATTATAAAAGTTTTTATAATGACTGGAACAGCGAAAGGAGAAAACTATTGATTCCCCGTGTATCTTTTATTCCCACTGATTTGTCATTTTAGTTTAAAAGAGTGTATCAAACTCGCAAAACCTTTTTATTTGACAAAAGATGGAAAAAGTAAGAACGTCGTGTGCAAAAATGCACTGAAATAAAATAATATATCAATAGTTTATTAAAACGCATGAATGTGTCTTATTTACAAAATAAGTAGCCTAAAAAATTAAAAATGCTGCCGAAAGTCACTATTCCACGCGGACGAAGTCGAGGGCAGAGCTAGTTGTCTATATACATATATGTAAGGACCATAGGCTATATTCCATCCCTATATTTTTTCAGGAACGAAAACGGGAACTTTAACGAAATTTTAGAGTTTGTATTGAATAGGTTCCAAAACTACTGAGGCGAATTCAATAATATTTGGTGCAAAGATGGCCTAGACTCTAGAGCCTAGACTCTAGAGACTGAGAAATTAAAATGGTTACATAGTTATATTTCATCCCCATGTTATTAAAGGAAAGGCACGGCAACGGGAATATAAACTGAAACTAAGAAAATACTGCACCGATTTCAAAAATTCTGTCACCTTAAGAGTGCTTCATTATACCCGAGCGGCATGGACTAAGAAAATACTGGTACATAAAATTTCAAAAAAAAATCTCATCGTTAGAATTCTACATTATTCCTGAGTGGCATGGACTTTATTGAATCCCCATATTTCCACAGGAACGGGAGCGGGAAGTCGAAAAACCACTAAGTCGATTTAAAGTTTTTTTTTCACCATTACAGGTTTATATTTCATGCCGACATTTCATCTCCATATTCCTACGGCAACGGGAACGTAAAGTGGAACTTAAAAACTGCTGAACAGATTTCCAAAATTCTTTCAACATTAGAATGCTGTTCAATACTCCTCAGTAATACGGATTTCATTTCATCAAAATATAAAATCAGAGTCGATGCTATAACTAGATCAACGTAGGACCTGAGCTCCTCGGGGCCGTTCAGCTAGTTATGTATAGAATAACAATAAAGATTACACTTTGTAGCAGTTGACAACGGTTCATTAGAGTCTATAATGGGTGTTCCGTAATTCGTGGAACATACTTTGGGATGTGATTCTTGGTCATATTCTAAGAAAAAAATTGTTCTACAGTAAAGTCCGTTTCTCAACTTTGACATCACTTTTTGACAATTTAAGAAAAGGCTAACTTTGGTGTACCCTGACCTGTGCTTAATTCGATATCTCTGTCATACAGATGATAGAGACCTAATTTTAGACTTAATTTTTAATAACAACCTTTAAGACTGTATTTAAGTTGAGCTTCCGTAAGTTTAGGGTTGCCAGATTTTCAATTTTAAATGGTGTTCAAATTTTCATTTCATAAAGTGGGGTGAAGCCACTTTAACACTACTGCAAGTTTTTAAATGTTTGACACAGCATACGGTTTCAAATTAATTTTTAGAGTTTAAATAGAGTTCATCAAATTTGTCTACACTTTTAATAAAAGAAACTCTCAAACCCTCATTTGTTTATACTAGCTTACCCACCCGGCGCACTGTGGGGCCAAGGCGGATTTGCTGATTCTGATTTAGCCAGATAAGATTGAATACGCTAAGGATTTGAGCCAAAACTTAAGTCTTTACACCTAAATAGACGCCCAAAGTCAAATTATTTGAAATCGAATGTCAATTTGATTTAAGTTTATTAGAGTGTTACGTGAAATCTGAGTGAACTAAGCAAGTGATTGTTTCTGTTTGCATTTTATTGAGATAGTTAGTAATTGGAAAAAGCGGCTAAATTCAACAAGAAAAAATTTGAGTGCATCAAGGCAGCACAATATAAGACTCAGTCCGCAGTTATGCAAAGTGGTAGACTTTCAAAAAAAGATACGCGCTGCTACGGTCTGAAGTAGGTAATTTTTTGAAAGTTGAAACATCAAACCTCATATTAAAACGAAATCTAGCTGCAAAATCTGTAAATCTGTACAGTGGCGCAATTTAATGGTAAACCTTGCAAAAAAATTATTTTCTGTTGTCTTAGGGAAAATGTTTCGGTTTCATTTGTGTTTTTACAGTATTTATTAAAGTTTCAAGTATACAAACCATTAAATAAGTTACTGGCATAATTTGTTAGTAGTTAAATGTCACATCAGTCAGAATTAAGTACAAAGTCTGAATTAGGTAAAACTTCGGCGAGCTTATAAATTGTTTGGAATGACTAAGAACTAATTCATAAATTTAACTTTTTTTTTGAATACTGTTGCTCCTTGTTCACAAAACCTTTTATGTCTTGTTTGTTAAGTTGAGCAAAATATATCTTCTAACCATTTTCTGCGTTGTGTTTTGGTTCTGCTTTAGTTCCATTTATCGCATTATTTGATGCAAAGTTTCAGTGAGCCCTAAAAAAGCCGTAAGTTTCAATGTTTCATTTTGAATTGAAATTGCTTTTACAAAAAGCTTACGTGGAGGTCTTAATAAAGATTGAAACAGCGTAATGGCACAAAAAAACTGATCTCGAAGTCATAAGTTCCGGGAATTATGACCCACTACGGTTGATTAGAGATCCCGAAAACAAAATTCGAGTTTTTTTCGGCAGTAATCAATTATTTTTGTGGCCGATTTTATTAAGAAAAGCGCCATCTTTAATTTAACGGTTACTTGTCGCACCACCTTTTTAACGTGTTTGGTTTCTTTGGGTGTGGTAGGTAGTGGGTGGAAATTTATCGTGGTAACTGATTTCCATTATAACTATCATTCATGGAAATTTTATCCAAACCGGTTTAGTGGCTCGGTTTTAATAGACTTTGTTCCGCTCGCTCCCATATAAATAGTCCCCTTGTGCGGCGTAGCTCGGGAAAAACGTGATTGAATTGAGTAAATTAAGTAAAGCAGATTCTAAGTTCCCGTTAACGTAAGAATATTGGGATAAAAATTAGTTCATGGCACTCAGAGACAATGAAGCACTCTAAGGATGAAAAAATGTCCTCTATATAATAGTGTTAGCATAAAGATTTATTAAACCGCCAATATTTTGAAGGCATTCCCTATATTACAAGATTTTATCACTCAGTTTTCAGATAACAAAATTCTTCAATTGAAAAAGGAGATTGGCATTTTGGCCCACTTTGAACATTAACACTGACGACTTTTTTGTCAAATAGAAGCTACTGAGATGTACCTGCCTTAAGGCCAGGTTACATAAATAATAAGATAATAGAGTAAAATGCCGTTTGGTTCATATCGATAACTGCAATAGTTTTGAAATGAGAGTATGATCCATCTACGAACCAGTTAAATTTCAGCAGCCATTTTCAAGACCGCCATTTTGAATAAAAAAAAAATTAATGTTTTTAAATAATTTCATATGTAAAAAAATTGATTACTCAACATGTTTTGTTCTATAAATAAAACGTATTGAAAAAAATTACGTTTTTTGGGGTAAACTGGCCTTAATTCATTTTATTAGAGCTTAGTCCAAATCAAACGCAAACATTTCGTTTTGGTGGGTCATGGCTACATTTTGTAAAACACGTTTTATTAAAAACCTCAAGAAGAACAAGAAGAATCCTAAAAGAAAATTATTTACGATCTGTTTTTCTTCAGTGCCTGTGTATGTCATTTTGATGTCATTCCTCGCAAAAGGCAATACCTATGAAAAATATATTTTATTAATGTTTCTGGGACTTGAGCTTCTCTTAGTTACAGGCAGCTGCTATCTACTACGCCAAGTGCACCACCAAAATAATAAAACAATTAAATAACAATGTAGATCCGGAGTTACTCTAAACGCCAAAGATCTACTCCCATTTGGTTGGGAGATCTGCTCTGAATTCATGCACACATGCAAAAACATTTGTTCTGTCAAACTTTAAATGGAAAATAATTTGCTTGTTTTCAATTTGTTGTGCCAGCGTTGGGTTGAAAAAAAAAAAAAACAATAAATTATGAGGAAACGAGTAAACAAGTTAGAATTCAGGAATTTGCAGGATAAAATAAATTACAAGACATGAAAATATGAATTCCTATAAATATGTTAACATCAATTTAACCTCCAAAAGATACCAGCAAAAAACCTTAAAACATGTTCCATTGAAAGGAGTAGTTCTCGATTTGAGAGTAAATCTATCGAATTTCAATGAAAAACGCTATTAGAATAAATTTTATTTATTTAGTCTATCCTTATCTTTAGTGTCTTGGCTCTAGCTCTCAACCATAACATTTGAAATATACATAGGTATTGAGTTTTAACATGTTATGACTAAACAAAAAAAAAAAATTATTGGACTTAAATCTTTTATTTTACGCTTTGGAACGATTGAGATAATTGGGGATTTGGTTAATAGGCGTTCGGATAATCTGCGTTCTGATTTCTGTTGTTGTAATATTCGAATTTGACTAAACGCCGAACAAAAATTCACAGCGAAATTTGCAATTCGTCGTTGCTCACACTTTCGCTTAGGGCGGTTCATATTAGAAAACTTGCTGGGCCAACTTGATCTGATGGATGTTAGACAGTCTGCTTGGAATTATCATTTTCAAACTTGTTTTCGGATTTTAACTGTCAATAAAATTTCCAACATGGTGAACGTAATCGTAGAAGAAATTATAGTTTGGATTACAACTTTTAGCTTACTAAAAATCTCTTTTTGCTGGCAAAACATTTTTGCACTTTAAATATATTTTATTGTATACCTAGATGCCTACTAGCTTTTCCAACATAAGAAATATCTTTTCTTAATACTTTATTTATACGAACATTTTCTTAAAATATATCCTATGGCATTTTATGTATATGCAATTTATAGGACAAATTACCGAAAAATAAATCATAGGTGCCTAGCCAATTATAATACTAGCCAATCATAATACCTCTGATATGAAGGTTCTATAAACTGAAAAAATGGGACAGCTGAACAATTGTAAACTAAAGAACTTAACATCCGGGTATTGTGAGATTATTTGAAAATTTTTTTTTTTTTTTTAATTTCCTCATACCTAGTTCACCTTCGAATTAATTACGAAACGTGGTTCCTAGCTGTCAACGATTTCTGTTATAATTTTAAGTTACGTAATAAAGCATCTTGGATACTAAGTAGGTATAGTTTGAATCAATGAATGAAAGAACAGCAAAAAAAAAACTTGACACAAATAAATCAAGATTTACCACATCGTATGTGACGTTAAAATTTCTTCATTCAATTCTTGGCACTCCACTTTCAAGAAAATTTCCACCTGACTGCAATCAAATGTTGCAGTCAGATAGAAACACACACTCAATGAAAACTGTATTCATAAGTATCAAAATATATGTATGTTATGTAGGTACATATAGTATATTTAGAACCGGAGCCAAGATGATTACGTAGTACTCTGGGCTCTGGGGGCTTGTCTGTCTGCTCTTCAGTTCTCAAAAAAAAAACTTTGCTAAATGTTTCTAAATCGATTCGTGGTGGATAGTAAGGATCGAATAAGTTATAAGAGAATGTTAACCCGCTAACTGACCCTTTTCTGTTGTGTCCTTTAAACATTTAATTCTTTTTGCAAAATAAAACATAATAAACAAATAAGTAGGTAGGTATCCGTATTAGTATATTAGTCAGAATCAGAATTCTCTGAAATAAAACGAAACTTGAATGGAACCATCGTTTAGATTAATTTTTTTTTAGTTTCTCTATCAATGGCCTAGAATCGCAAAAACAACACAGGTATGAACATATATTCAGCAAGTATACCCGAATCGCCTGTTTCTCTGGTCCCCGTCACCAGAGAACACGACCTGCGCAGTAGACAAAATTCAACGGTGGGAAATCGATTACAGAGAGAAAAAAGACGTACATATTCCTTTAGCAAAGTACATTTCCTTGTGACCACAAAACGAAAAGTACATGTATTTAATACAAAAAAAAAAAAATTGTAGGTATATATTATATATCTAGAAAGGCCTGTAAATTGAATTCAAAGACGGCTTACCTGCATGTTATGCTCAACGAGATATTGGCTAGAACAAATAATGTAGACAACCAAAGCTCGGAATAGCTCCCCAGTAGTCTTACTCTTGAATGCTGCAATCGGATCATTGAAACTGACATCCAAAGGATCACGTTGTGGCGGGTCTGGGTTAATGGATCTGCCATGTTGCTGGTTCTTTGAGAACTTCTGGTCGACAGCAGCTAAGACTTGAGGACCCTGTTTTCGGGCATCAGAATGCAAATTGCGAGAGGAAATGCAACCTGTGTATCCCGATTTTATGTCACGACTAACGGCTGACTGCAATAATTGGCTTTGAGTATAGGATTTGAAGATATTCTCATTATTTGAGTTGGATACGGTACAGCTAGTGAGCGGCCGGCACACTTGTTCAACACCATTCAATCTCCAGTTCAAAGGGACTACGACCAACGAATCGTAACCCTTGTTGGTGCTACTGCGCTTATTGTGGCTATAGACTAAGTTTGTTGTACGATGACGGCAGAACGAACGCAAAAACGCCATTACACAACCAACAACTGCGTTTCGAATTTACGTTCTTAGTGGGTTCGATGGACTGTCCGTTGTCTGTCGAATTTCAAACAAAATCCGATTCAACTTTTATCTTTTCGTACTAACACAGGCACAAAATACACTTCCTGAGAAGGGTGGATCTCTCCTTTTTGTATCAGGCTGCTATCGGATAGAATCTGTAGATCCACTGCCAAGTCTTCTCGTTTTACGTTATCTTTCGATATTTTTTCAGTTCACGTTTTTTTTTTTTTAATTTCCTGGGTTTCTCATCAAAGTTACACAACAATGAACAGAACACAGACTGTCGAATAGAAAGTCGAATGCCGATGTATCCTTTTATTAAAACTCTCTCTTGCTCTCTCTTTTCTATTATATGAGAATCAACATTTAGGATAAACAAATTCGCCGAAGTTATCCGTATCGTTTTACTTTTAAAATAAAAAATAAAATCAGCACACTTTTTTAATTTTCAATCTTCTCGGTTAGTTAAAAGCAAACATATCAAAGGGACCTAGGTATACTTAAAAAAAACCGACACACAAGTGCTTAGCGTAAAACAAATCAATTTTCTACCCAACTACCTACACGAAACGCGGAAAGAAGAATAAAAATGAATTAAAATTGACGTTCTCTTTTTTCATAGGTAATTCATGCTGTTCGTTGATCGTTGCTGAAGAAGGGGAATACCGACCGAACAATTTTAATGAATGCACCGGTACTAGAGAAAGATTAAAAAATATAATCAAAGATCCGCTCTACTAAACAATTCAACTTGAAAAGACACACGTGTGTTTAACTACAGAAAAAAAAAATCATTCATCTCCATCACCCCCGTGGCACCCGATCGGTACTGATGACTTTTTTTATTTCATCACCTCATGAAGCCCTCGATTATGTAATCTCGAAAAATCTTCCTATGTACATACAAAACAAGGATAAAACAAAAGCCGGCCTTTACGACACTCAAAAAAAAGTTCATTGATTGTTAAATCAATATTTTTAAACTAACAATCCACCAACATATTACATAGGTACATATTTCTTTTTAAAAAATTAAAAACAAAACAGAAATACATATGTAGAATTTGGAAATATTGTGGATTGTTACATAATTATTTCTTTTTTCAATTAATCTTCAACCAATTTTTGTGTTTAACTGGTTGGAGACAATACTAATTTTTTTTAACACTTAAACAGATTGTATGCTTACACACCAACCGACAACTAACTCGCGGGATGAATCTTTTTAGAGAACTGAATTCGCTTTGCACTGCGGGAGTAAAATTGCTCTGGCTCTTAGTCAATTTCGTGATGTGAAAATTGAAAAAAACTTTCGTTGAATAATTTTGCTGAGGAAATGATACGATACCCCTTAAATTGTTGTTTCTTGTATGTCGTGGTCGTGCCGGTGCGCAGCGCAGAGTATTAAAGTTGACGAAACGCAACATAAATAAAAAATCAGAGCAACGAATGTTAAAGCTGGTGATGTGGTGGTGGTGTTTATTGGCAAACTTACCAAACATGCTGCCAATTTATGCTGACGACGGAACATTTTTATTCTTCCTCGCATCACAAGTTCACAAGCCATTTTTTGAAACAAGTTTTTTTTATGAGTAATGCTTGAGTAGGTATCATACTTGAGTATTTGTATTGCTTTGATGTATTGTTGTTTTGTGGGAGGCTCGGGGAAGAGTGGATGTCGTAAACAATAGGTGCCGGCATAGGTAGATAATTTGCTAAGAACTGGTCTTGAAAAATATAAAGTATGTTCTGCAGGAGCCGCGCTACCCTACGTAATATTATCACCATGTAAAAATTCAACAGCACACGAAAAAGAAAAATTGTTGTTCCATTGGAAATATAGATATATATACTCTTACATCTTATATTTTTTTTACATGATATCGTTAATAAGAAAGAAAGTTTGTTTGTAAAGGGAGGGGTTCAGGTTTCAGCGTAAAAAACACTTTTTTGTGATTTTTTAGTTCAAGTATGGATTGATGAATCTTATTCACATCTTTTGTATAATATTAAGCATACATTTAACTATGTTGTATAATTTTATCAAGCAGAAATATTGAAGAATAAGCCAATAGCAAAGCTTTCCCCAGAACGAGTTAAAAAAAAAGCATTTTGCGGTGTTCACTGTAACTTGCCGGAAATTTTCGGAAATGAAAAACCTTAATTGTATTAGTCAAATAAGTATCTTCCGCCCAAACGTTCTCCAATAAATTCGCCTTTCATTAAACAACTTTTGGTAGCCATCTAAAGTGAAAACTGTTATTTCCACCAAAAATTCCGGCATTTTGTGGGTAGGAAACACCTTTAATGTAAAAAAAAGTTATAAACTAATCGTCCCCTACGTATTTCATATCTAGAAGGTGTCAGGAAGATTTGAAAAAGTTGTTTTCAAATGGCAGTGAACACCGACATTGAAAAAGTAGTTTGAGAAAAAATTATTATAATTGGATTCAACCTTTTTCTTGATCTTCCCAAATAAATCCTTCCACTTTGTCGCTTTTGTCTCGAAACCTACCTAATCACGGAATTTGTCTGATAAATTTTTTTTTTCGATTTTTCGAAAGTATAATTCCCCACCTTAAGCTTTCTCAACCCAACTACCTACTGATTTAATAAAATTCGGTACAGAGATAGTACCTACCTAAAGAGCCTGAAAAAAGTTATGGGCCATATTTCTTCCTCATTTTCCACTGGAACAGGAATGTAGAAAATACTCGGCGCAATTTTTTGACCACTTAAGCCTGAACTACATCGAAACGCAATGTAAAAACTTTCTTAAGCCTGAACTACATCGAAACACAAAGTAAGAAGTTTCTTAAAAAAGTCAAATGATATTCCGAACTCCTCTATCGAAAACAAATTTGTATCTCTTCCTCTCAGTTTAAAAAAAGTGTATTTGAAAAAGCTAGCTCGTGACGGAGCTTTCACTTTGAACAATTTTTTGAAAACAAACACAATCAAACAATTTTGTTTATTTTTCCTGAAAGGTAGCACTTCAATTACTAAAATCCTACAGCACTACAATTACTAAAATCCTGTAGTTCTGAAAGCTCTTTCAAAGTTTCAAACCAATTTCAAAAAATATAAAATTAAAGTAAATGTCAATTGTGTTTTCAAATTTTACAGTAAAATGAAGCATATCCAATTGAATTTACTGAACATTGACCATAGTCAGCTCCCAAAAACAGAAATATTTCTTTTTTGACAAATTGTTTATTGTTTTGTTTTGAAATATTTAACCATTGAATTATTAGGTATATAAAGAAGTGACACCGGAATAAATCGCCACGAGGAGCTCTTACCAACCGTTTTGCAAATATTGTCCCAAAAGATATTTTTTATTATTGTTTCGCTGGTCACCGAATAGGTAGTCAGGGGCGCAGCTGCACTCACTCACTCCTCCCCCCCCCCCCCCCCCCCCACCTCCTTGCCCGAGTCGGCAAATCTAGGAAGAAAAACAAAGTAGATTTGTCGAGTTAAGTCAACTCAACCAAAAAGACACAAATGGAAACGTTTGCGATAGTCGATTTGCTGCCCAAAAAAAATAACAAGTCGGCAAATTAAGGTAGAAAAACAAAGTAAATTTGCCAACTGCCGAGTCAAGTCATCTCAACCAAAAACACAAGAATGGAAGCGTTTTTGTCACAACTCAGCAATTCTATAATCAGGGGCCTGTTTCACAGTTACAACACTACTTTTTATACAACATACAACAATTTTAAAATCATACATCACATACAATTTTTCACATGGTATTCTCATTATTCTTTTTTGGAATAGGTACAGCCCTTACAAAGATCATGCATTTTGCTTTGCTTGCATTTTATTCTCAGAAGGAATTCAAAGACAGTTTGCTAATCCGGAATGGGTATCGGTGGGTTTTCGTCATTGGCATAAAATGAAGAGTCGGTCTGAATCACATAAGGCGACTTTACTTGATTATTGCAATTTTGTAAATGGAAGGGCTCACGTCAACACTTTGCTGGACAAAGCTGAGAGACAACAAAGCATTCAAGAAAAACAAGAAAATGATCATTTAAAACCAATCTTGTCTTGCTGGCAACATTCGATACTCAGTCCAAACCGACGAAAAACCCTATTGAACGCCTTTTGGAAATGGATGTCGTTCTAACAAAAATACTGAAGAGTTGGTCCAAAAAATCATATCTACACTTCAATCAATAGATATTTCTGTGAAGAATATTGTATTCCAATCCTATGACTTTGTTAAAAATATGTCCGGGAAGTATAATGGTACCCAGAGAATTGTCAGAAAAATGTGGTAAGAAAATCACTTACATTCCTTTCGTTGAAACAGCATGCAATTCAAGCGTGCTGATCAAAGAGTTGTTTATTACTTTGAAAGCATTGTTTACTTTTTTCTATGGTAATAAAAAACGTTTTCAATGTATGCAAGAAAAATTAAAAAACATTGAAAACTCCTTGCAAATGAACATTTTGTCAAAAACTCGATGGGCTGCTAGAGCTGAATTAACAGTAAAGGCTGGGTGGATATCTTTTGAAGGCATTGTAAATGCTTTAGAAGGAACAAAAAGCGATGCTAGTTCTTTTGATAACAATAGTCGTACCTCTGCTTCTGGACTTTTGAAAAAATCTTAGATTTTGATTTTATTAGTTCGTTATATTTTTGCAAAAATGTCATGTTTAAAGTTAAAAATTTTACCGAAAATCTAGAGGCGCAAAAGTTAAGCGTCTTTGATGCTTCGTTACTGATTCGAAGCACATTGGAATTATTTTAAGAAATGAACGATGATGATTTCATTTGCTGAAAAACTAAAGATAAGTCCCGAAAACGATTTTTTGAAACACAATAGAACGCGTTGGTTATTAAAGAGAATTGATCAAAATTATGAAACTGTTTTTGTATTTGATCTAGAAACATTTTATGGAAAAGAGATCAAAATTGTTCTTCATACTTTTATTTCGCACGTAAAAGATAATTTAACAGATAATTTAACCATTTCTTAACCATTCTTAAAAATTTTTAAAATACCCTCTTCTAGAGCAAATGCCACCTTAGAATTAGTCAAATCTATTATAGAATTAGTTCGGTTTTTTTTTTTTTATCGGAAAAAAAATTTTCTTTTTACTTGTGAGAAATGCTCAAATTTCGACGATATTGTCTAAAAGGTATTCAAATTAAGATATGTGATTCCGTTAGCCTTCAAACTAGTTTGCTACATGTTTACTGCTACTTTGTCGTCGGCTTCTTGTGAGCGGTCACTTAGTAAACTTAAAATAGTTCTTAATTATATGCGTACGACTATGGGTAGTGATAGGCTAAATTCTTTAATTCTTTATTCCTGAAAGGATAATCTTTAACCTAGTGAGGTCGTCCAGGAATGGGCTTTATTAAAACACAGAGTGTTGGACTTTAAGTTCCAATTTAAGAACTTTTTTTAACTAATAATAAAGTTTTCAGAGACTGAAATCAAAGAATGTGTGCTCTTTCTCATACCAAATACTATCTATATATATAAAATACGATGTATGTATGTATGTATGTCTGGTGTAGACTCCTAAACCACCCAACGGATTTTTATGAAATTTCCAGGGTAGACATAATTTAGTCCAGAGATGGTTCCTGTCAAGGTTTGATCCCTATATTCAAACAGGAACGGGGTTGGGAATGGAAAATTAGAAACTACATCATAGATTTCAAAGATTCTGAGTTACTAGACCGATTTCAAAAATTCTTTCAACTCTAGGATGTTACATTATCCCTCAGTGGCATAGACTTACACTTCATTCACATATTTCCATGGAAACGGAAGATTCCCACAGGAACGGGGTTGGGAACGGAAACTTAGAAGCTACAATTAATGGTGCTACATTATCCCCTTTAACCTTTGTCAGTAACTTAGGCTATATTTTTCATCCCTATAATCCGACAGGATCAGAAAAAGGAACGAAAACAGGAACATTAAAGTTACTTGACTGATTTGAAAAATTCTTTCAATTCTAGGATGTTACATCATCTTTCATGGACATAGACTTATATTTCATTCACATATTTCCATGGGAACAGAAGATTCCCACAGGAACAGGGTTGGGAACGGAAACTTAGAAACTACTGGATAGATTTCAAAAATTCTTTCAGCATTTAGAGTGCTGCATTATTTCCTTTTACCCTTTGTCAGTAATTTAGGCTACATTTTTCATCACTATAATCCAACAGGATCAGAAACAGGAACAATAACGGGAACATTAAAGTTACTTGACCGATTTCAAAAATTCTTTCAACTCAAGGATGTAACATTATCCCTCAGTGACATAAATTTATATTTCATTCACTTATTTCCACGGGAACGGAAGATTCCAACAGGAATGGGTTGGGTCCAACATTAAGAAAGAAAGAACAAGAACGGGAACCTTAAAACTATAGACCCGAGCAAAGCCGGGCGGCTCAGCTAGTATTATAATATTATTTCTTATAAATACTTTTAATTTGTTTGTTTTGTTATTGTATTGTTATATTGCTTTTATAAATTGGTTTTTTGTCAATAAATGAATTTCTGTAAAATGAACACTTTTACGTTTTTAATTACTTTTAGTTTTATTTATTTACTAGCTGAGCCACCCGGCGTTGCTCGGGTTTATAGTTTTAAGGTTCCCTTTCTCATTGTTCTGCTTCCGTGGGAATATGGGGATAAAATATAATTTTTTTTACTGTGGGATTATGTGACATCTCAATGGCAAAAGGATTTTTGAAATCTTTCCAATAGTTTCTAGGTTTCCGTTCCCAACCCCGTTCCTGTGGGAATATGGTGATCAAACCTTGGCAGGAACCATCTCTAAACTAAACAATGTCTACCCTGAAAATTTAATAAAAATCCGTTGTGTGACTTAGCAAACTATACCGGACATACAAACATATGCATATGCAGTCGGCAAATTTTTAAGACTAGTCGGCATTTCATAAAAATTCACCCCCTCCCCATGGCTTGGACCCTCGCTACGCCCCTGGAGGTTGTTAAGATTAAAAATAGGTTTGAAATGATAATGGGGTTGAGTATTATGTATTTGATTGTAATCAATTATAATAAATCCCTTAGGGACATATTTTAAAATCTAAACTGAAAAATTTCCATCCTTTGAAAATGGTTTGTGTATGAAATGGTTTAAAGGTCTTTCAGGGTCTTTCAATACAAGGACAGGGTATTGAAGAAGAGATGGTGGCGGATGAGCTCCTGGTGAGCCAACGGCAGCACTAACACCCCTGCAGCAGGGTACTGACACTAGATTTTCCAGCCCTTTGTGTCCGAAGGGATCCAAAAGGACCTGGCCCTCCAGGTTGGGGGTTGTGCGTAGGGTTAACTACCCAACCACGTAAGAAACAAATTGTTCCGAAACAACAAACAGCCTCGGATAACGATAATGATTTCAAAGTTGACGACCCAAGCAAACGAAAAAAGGACAATGACCTCCGGATCTGCACGTGGAACGTAAGATCTCTCAACGGACTAAGTGCAGCTGGAGAATTAGCGGACGCCCTGGACTGCTGCAAAGCAGACATAACCACCATCCAAGAAGTGCGATGGAGTGGACCGGGCATAAAGAAGATGAAAAACTGTGACATCTACTATGGCGACTGCTACAGACAACAGAAACAACGCTTATTTGGGTGGGGATTTGTCGTTAGAGGAAGACTCAGGGATAAGGTGATTAGCCAAAATCCAGCTAATGAGCGTATAGTGACCATCCGCATCAGGGCTAAGTTAGCCAACATTAGTCTTATATGCGCCCACGCCCCCACATTAGAGAAAGACGACAATTCAAAAGACTGTTTCTACGAGCTTCTCGAAGAATCGAAGATTTTAACGCAAAAATAGGGAATTAGGACATCTCTGGAAATACAATCGGTAAACATAGCCTCCATGACAAAACCTCCGAAAACAGACTGAGGCTAATCGATTTTGCTGCGGGGCTAAATCTTGTTGTAAGTAGTGCACACTTCCCGCATCTCAAAATTCATAAAGGTACATGGCGATCCCCAGATCAACCAACCGTCAACCAAATTGATCATGTTGCGATCGACGCAAGACCGAGGGGGCCAACTTTGACTCGGACCACTACCTTGTTGTAGCCAAGGTACGAATGAGGATATCTTGTACACGACCTACACGAACTAACGCTGTAAAGAGATATGACGTCGGAAAGCTACAATCGCAAGGTTGTCTGTGATTGATTGATTGTGATTGCCAATGCCTTTTCCAATCGAGTGTCCCTTCAATTATCCTTGTACCGCCAGCATTAAGCATTGAAGACCAGTGGCAGCAATGCCAAGAAGCCATCAGAACCGCTGCCTCAGAGGTTCTGGGTTTCACTCGGCCACCAAAACGAAACCCATGGTTCGATGAAGAATTCAGGCAAGCAAATGCAGCCAAACAAAAGCACGACAAATGCTGATGCAAAAACGAACAAGGGCTGCTTACGATCAGTGAAGAACACCGAATTTTCAAAAAGAAAAAGAAGCAGCATGAGAAGCGCTCGTTTGAGGAAATAGAGAGGTGCCATGACAGGAACGAGATTCGAAAGTTTTACGAGAAGGTAAAAAGATCCTGCCAGGGTGGCAAACCCCGAACTCAAGCCTGTAAAGACCAGCAGGGAAACATAGTTATAGAGTCACAGTCGCTACTGAGGATCTGGAAAGATCATTTCTGCAGACTGCTTAACGGCGATGAGGACACAAATTCCGCTGTCAGGCAGATTGCCGCCCCATTCAGCTTGGACGATGATCAAGAATGCCGTCCTCCCGGCCTAGAGGAAGTTCAGCTTGCCATATGCAAACTTAAATCAAATAAGACTGCAGGTGCAGATGGCCTTGATGCAGAACTTTTCAAGGCAGCTGGAGACCAGTTGGAAAGGAGCATGCACACCAGCTGATCTGCATGATATGGTCGGAAGAAAACATGCCCGATAAATGGAACCTCAGTATCGTATGCCCGATCCTAAAGAAGGGAGACCCTCACAATTGCGCCAATTACAGAGGGATAAGTCTACTTAACGTCGCTTATAAGACCTTGTCTGCTGTAATCTGAATCCTCTGAAACCCCACGTCAACAACTTGATAGGTCCTTATCAATGTGGTTTTAGACCAGAGAAGTCCACAATAGACCAAATTTTCACAATACGGTAGATCTTGGAAAAAACCCGAAAACACAATATCGATATTCACCATCTCTTTTTCGATTTTAAGGCCGCGTTTGACAGTATTTACAGAGACGAGCTGTACATAGCCATGTCTAGTTTCGGCATCCCTGCAAAACTCGTACGACTATGCAGGATGACTTTGGAGAATTCACGCTGCTCCGTCAAGGTCGGTAAAGAACTCACCGAGACCTTTGATGTCGAAAAAGGCTTTAGGCAAGGCGACAAACTGTCATGCGATTTCTTCAACATCATACTTGAACAGATTGTAAGAAACTCAAACGTCAACACCAGAGGAACAATATTTCGAAAGTCTGTACTGTACGGTGGACACTACAGTTCGGGGTGAACCCGGGCCTCAACCAACATCCCTCTGTAACGACTTCGATTTCGGGCGAGTTTTCATCCAGTTTTGCACTCTAAGTCGGTTGAAGTCTTCATCCACTTGATTGCGCCACCTAAGTCGAGGTCTTCCCCTTCCGAGATTTCCCTGCAATGTGCTTTCAACACCCGACGAGCTGGAGCGCTTTGGTCCATCCGCTCTACATGGCCCAACCATCGTAGCCTCACGATACGTACTCTTCTGGCTTAGCCCTTGTCGCGGTACAGCTCATACAGCTCGTTGTTGTATCTTCTTCTCCACACATTGTCTTCGCATACGGGACCAAAGATCATTCGGAGAATTTTTCTTTCGAACCGACCAAGGGTTTCCTCATCCGCTTTCGATAAGATCCATGCTTCCGCGCCGTAAAGCAGAACTGAATTGATCAAGGTCTTATACAGGGTTACCTTGGTTTTTCTGGAGAGGGTTTTGTTTCTCAATTGCCTTCTTAACCCAAAGAAGCAACGGTTTGCAAGAGTTATTCTCCGTTTGATCTCCGCACTGATGTTGTTGTCCGTGTCTACAGCGGATCCTTGGTAGACGAAGTCCTGTACTACCTCGAAGTTATGTCTGTCTATTGTGACGTTTTGTCCAATTCGTCGATGTTTTGTGTCCTTGTTTGATGACAACATATACTTAGTTTTGCCCTCATTAACCATCAAACCCATTTTTGCCGCTTCTGCTTCAATACTCGCAGAAGCACCTATGATATCACGCTTTTTTCTTCCCATTACGGCAATATTGTTTGCGTATTCGAGTTATTGTAAAGACTATTGAAAGATTGTTCCTCTGGTGTTGACGTTTGAGTTTCTTACAATTTTTTCAAGTATGATGTTGAAGAAATCGCATGACAGTTTGTCGCCTTGCCTAAAACCTTTTTCGACATCAAAGGTCTCGGTGAGTTCTTTACCGACCTTGACGGAGCAGTGTGAATTCTCCAAAGTCATCCTGCATAGTCATACGAGTTTTGCAGGGATGCCGAAACAAGACATGGCTCTGTAAAGCTCTTCTCTGTAAATACTGAGAACGTATGAACGCGGCCTTGAAATCGATAAAGAGATGGTGCATATCGATATTATATTCTCGGGTTTTTTCCAAGATCTACCGTATTGTGAAAATTTGGTCTATTGTGGACTTCTCTGGTCTAAAACCACATTGATAAGGACCTATCAAGTTGTTGACGTGGGGTTTCAGATGTTCACATATTACAGCAGACAAGATCTTATAAGCGACGTTAAGAAGTCTTATCCCTCTATAATTGATGCAGTTGTGAGGGTCTCCCTTCTTTAGGATCGGGCATACGATACTGAGGTTCCATTCATCGGGCATGTTTTCTTCCGACCATATCATGCAGATCAGCTGGTGTGCATGCTCCTTTCCAACTGGTCTCCAGCTGCCTTGAAAAGTTCTGCATCAAGGCCATCTGCACCTGCAGTCTTATTTGATTTAAGTTTGCATATGGCAAGCTTAACTTCTTCTAGGTCGGGAGGACGGCATTTTTGATCATCGTCCAAGCTGAATGGGGCGGCAATCTGCCTGACAGCGGAATTTGTGTCCTCATCGCCGCTAAGCAATTTGCAGAAGTGATCTTTCCAGATCCTCAGTAGCGACTGTGACTCTACAACTATGTTTCCCTGCTGGACTTTACAGGCTTGAGTTCGGGGTTTGCCACCCTGACAGGATCTTTTTACCTTTTGGTAAAACTTCCGAATCTCGTACCAGTCATGGCACCTCTCTATTTCCTCAAACGAGCGCTTCTCATGCTGCTTCTTTTTCTTTTTGAAAATTCGGTGTTCTTCCCTTCTTTTCTCTTTGTAAATCTCGTTATACTGATCTCAGGCAGCCCTTGTTTGTTACTGCATCAGAATTTGTCGTGCTTTTTGTTTGGCTGCATTCTTCATCGAACCATGGGGTTCGCTTTGGTGGCCGAGTGAAACCCAGAACCTCAGAGGCAGCGGTTCTGATGGCTTCTTGGCATTACTGCCACTGGTCTTCAATGCTTAATGCTGAGGGCACGAGATTCAAGGATAATTGAAGGGACACTCGATTGGAAAAAACATTGGCAATCTCTTGCGATTGTAGCTTTCCGACGTCATATCTCTTCACAGCGTTAGTTCGTGCAGGTAGTGAGGAAAAAAAAAAACATAATTTTTTTTTCAAACCATTTTTTTTTCAAAATTTTACGTAATTAAGTAGTATTTTTCTGGCTTATTTTCAATGGTCTTATTTATTTTTGATCAAACACAAAAACCGGGTGTCAAAATAACCTGTAGTTTTTGGAAAAAACCAAAATTACAAATACGACTTTTTTAATTTTTTTTTTTTTAGTTTTTTTTTGTTATTGGATTCTTAAGTGAATTTACGAAATAAAGGATGAATTTTCTCTTTAGTTTTTTTATTGAGAACACCTGCGTGAGAACTTAGGGTTATAATTAGCTTGTGATTGTTTTTTCAATCATGCAACATCACGCGCTACCTAGCCAGTGGAAGAAAAATGCAATTGCGAAATTAGAAAGCCTTAATCTTTAAATCAATCCAAATTGAAATACTTGCATATTCAGATAAAAATACTAAGTTACTATTTATTATAATATTTTTATCAAAAGCTTCTTATAAAAAATTTTCAATATGATCCCCATTTTGAAGAAGGCAAAGACTATAGCGCCTTCTTATTTCTGCACATAAATTTATACCTGATAAATTTTCCTGTCATTTGACTGCAGCCGTTTCAATCCGTTGTTTCAGTTCAGCCAAAAATTCTATTTCCTTTTCGCAAACATAGCCCTTCATGAATCCCCAAGCATAAAAATCTAACGGAGTTAAATCTGGTGATCTAGGTGGTCAGTCTGTGGGACCTCTTCTTAAAATCCAACGGTCACTAAAATGGTCATCAAGCCAGTTCCGTACAATGCGGCTGTAGTTTGCTGGAGCTCCATCTTGCTGGTATATTAAATTATCTGCTATGGCCAATGGAACGTTGTCAATCAAATCGGGCAGAAGGTCTTGTAGTAACTACAGATAGGATTCTCCATTTATAACTGAACTCAGCAACCTGGGTCCAATAACTGTTTGTCCAACAATACCAAGCCAAACATTACAGCTAAAGCGGTGTTGAGATTTGGTTTGTTTGTTGTTATGCGGATTGCTGCTACTCCAGTGATGTAAATTGTGGAAATTTGTTACTCCGTCTCTGGTAAATTGAGCTTCATCCGTCCAGAATATCCTTCGAAAGTAATTGTGGTCAGTTTCATATCTTAGCAATAATGTTCGGCAAAATAAATAAAATAAATAAATAAATAGGGTGGCGCAACAGAGCGAGGAGCCCTTGGGCCTAGCGCTTTTCTCACAACCATGCCTTGTGAGGAAATGGAGGGACCTACAATTTTCTGCCGGTTCCGAACGGCTAATCGAGAAAGCGCTTTTCATGGCAATGAATACTAACGGAGGACTTGCCAATTCCTCTCGAAAGGCGACACCCGTGGAAAAAACATTTTTGCTCCTGTTGGGATTCGACATGCTATCCATCACACCACGGGTACCACAAAAGTTCGGCAAAATGCAGCTCTTAAAATCTTGTCGTTGGCAGTTAGTTCCTGAACTGGTGTAGTGTGGTGTGTGGTACGGGTGCAACTTGTCGGTATGAATCACTCCCCATACTCTAGTTTGGGGCAAATGAAGCAGCTATCCTCCTTGTGCTAATGCAGGGATTTCGTCGGACCAATCCCTAAATTCTTTCCTCTGTGTGCACGTCTGCGGAAGATGCACTGTCTCGCCCTCGTTGCTCCAGTACTCCACGTTCTCGAAGACGTTGATGAATTCTAGAAAATATCGTATGACTGGGATGCCTCTTATTGGGATACAATTCAGCGTAGAGTCTTTGCGCTTCTCGACCTCGACCATGAGCCATACCGTAGCAGTAATGCATATCCGTTAATTCGGCCTGACAGTTATTTGACATCGTGATATGTTGACGACTTGACATTCAAATTAGAATTAATTTGTTCAACAAAACATTCTTGCATTTTATATGTCCTTAGGTAAGACATATTTTTATTTTAATGTACAAAATTACGCGACGTTTTGTTCTTGAACTCAACAGGTAGACCTCGTTCGCCAAACCGACCCCAACGCAATAAAAACAAGTTGGCAGGTCAATTTCAACCCAATGCTCGCACGCAGGTGTTCTCAATGAAAAAATGTGTGAAATGTGGTAAATTGAGTACTTTGTCCTTTTATTGTACTTTTGTTTTGAGGACTAATAATAGAAAAAAGAAAAAAATTAAGTTAATCCTTTCTTTCGTAAGTTCACCTAATTATCCAATAACGTAAAAACTAAAAGAAAATGTTTTTCACAGAAAAAAGTAGTTTTGAACATTTTTGGTTTTCTCAAAAACTACAGGTTATTTTGACATCCGGTTTTTTGTGTTTGATCAAAAATAAATAAGAGCATTGAAAATAAGCCAGAAAAATAATACTTAATTACGTAAAAATTTTGAAAAAAATGCTTTAAAAAAAAAATTATGTTTTTTTTTCAAAATTTTGACTTTGAAAATAATATTTCAAAAACTATTCATTTGAACAACTTATTTTGAAAATTAAATTAATGTATAGGTTTTTGGCTTTTCAAAATGTTATAACACGACTCTGTAGGTTACCGTTATTTTAAAATAATTTTTTTTCCGTTTTAAGTGATTTTTTTCTTAAATTGCCCCTATTGCCTAAACGAGGGAAAATGGACCCCCCCCCCTCCCTTACGATTTTTAGCTTGTCTAAGTCCAACCTACACACCCTATCTTTTTGTCACACCTTATGCAAATCACCCTGTTTATTTATATTTTTTTTTTGTAACCAGTTTTTCATTTGGGTAATAATTCATATACCTACATCCTTATTTTTTTGTCCCCATACAAATTTGTCCAAATTTCTCAAATCAGTTTAAACATATATGTCGAAATTGAATTTAAACACCTCACTTAGAACTCGAAAAATACCGCGTTGCCGCAGATCATCAGAAAGTGATCTCACTCTAATAGAGTCCGATTTCTTCCCTTGCTCATTGAACAAAAAAGTAATGACTTTCAAAGTTCCTCAAGCCATGAAACTCATACCTGAGTTTGATGGAAGTGCGAAAGGTCTGGATAGGTTTATTCAATTAGTAGACCTAAAATCAAACAAAACCTCCACTGCACCCGAGTCAACGGATAAGTCAGAACTTCTTGACATCGTTAAATCAAAATTAACAGGTCGGGCATATAATGTTATTATCAAATATAACAATTACAATGCCTGAGAAAAAGTTATAAAGAAGCCCTAATAAAGAATTTTCGAAAAACTAGGTCTGTACAAGTTATACAAACTGAAGTTTTTCAGTTCAAACAGGGTTATAAGGAACCTGTCAGAGCTGTCAAGAGCTTATGCCCTTTTTGATGAGCTCAACAACGCAAATGCTAGTACAAGAGACGATGCTGTTAATACAGCCATCAGAAGTCTTAACACCAAATCGATTCTACACAGTTTTTGCAGTGGGCTGATACCCCAGTTAAAAACTTTGGTGAAAAGCGCCAGGTGTAGTGATTTAGACGAAGATTTAGATATTGCAATGGAAGAAGAAAAACTTCTTACCACTGCTAATGCTGAAAACAAATACTGTCATCACTGCCGAACGAAGACACACAATACAACAGAGTTTCGTCTTCAGCCAAGAGATAATAGAACTTACAGGTCAAGTCCAAATACAAGTCAGCCAGTAGGAGTCAATAACGTACAAAATAATATTTCATGTCGCTTTTGCAAAAATCTGGGTCACACAATAGACCAGTGCAGAAGAAAACAGTTTAACAACAGCAGACAAGACAATTCAACGCAATATGTAGCAAATCAAAGTTCGGGAAACTACCAAAGACCTGGCCCGTCCAACACCCGGAGTCAGGTAAAGCACATGCATTAAGGTGTGAGGAAGATATTAAATTACTAAATCCACTGTATCCTGACTCATCAAAATCAAAAAAATCGTTTTACACACTGCATGAACAATCTAAAAATGAAGATTCATTCTCATTGCATTCACTGAATCCACTGTCTCAAAACAAAAAAACTATTCCACTGAATCCACTGTCTCAAAACAAAAAAACTATTTCACTGAATCCACTGTCGCATAAGAACGAATCAAACCCACTGAATCCCCTGTCTCAAAGCAACAAATCAAATTCACTGAATTCATTGACTCAAAACAAAAAATTTAACCCATTTTGTTCACTGTCTCAAAATAAAAAACTAAATAGTCAATCTAAATCGCAATCATTGTATGTATCTAAATAATAAATCTATTAATTCAGAACGCGAGCAAATTCCTCAACAAAATCTGTCTCAAATTCCTATACCTATCTCCCAATTCAAATAGATTTTAGACATTTTTTGAATATTATTTATTTTTATTTGTTAACGTTGTTTCCAAATTCTTACAAATTAACAAAAGCATGGCTTTACTGCCGTCTGCCTAGTTGACAAAACAAAAAAAAAATTGCAAAATTTTTAATGAAAAAAAGATTTTAGCTCCTACTTTTAATACTGATACTGATATGTATATACTTTAAAAACATTCGTTTATAATTTTGTTTCTATAAGTTAAAGCTAATCTGCAGTAACTGAATAATTTTTTCACATCCATGTTATTGAGCAAGTCTACAACTTGATTTTGCGTTAAGATATTACTTCCAAAGGCGTTTCTTCTTATTTCCTTGAAAATTTGACATTTTCCCATAAAGTGGAATATATCCTCTCTTTCCTCCATATTACATAATGAGCAAATTATGGGTAGGTCCTCCCTATGTGGCACGAAGTTAAGTTGAATAAGTTCTCCTCGCAGCTTTAACATCATTGATATTTTGGCAATGCTGTAGTTTAACTTAGAGTAAAAGTGTCTGTATATGGATCCAGTGGCATCGTTCATATATTTCTCCCTCTGATTTATGTCTGCCATAGAAATAAGTTGATAGAGAGCGACTTTCATTGCATCTATATTAGAACAGTCTAGATTCAATTCCATTCCAACGTTTCTAGCTAACTCCATCCAATCACCATACCAGCTAGTTTTCGTTTGAATAACTTGAAGAGCTGCTATCTTTGGAAGCCGGTGATTATCCATCTTCATAACTTTCAAGATATAATCCACTTGCATCTTTAGGGTTTGAATGAATGCCTCTTACAAAGAATTCTGTGAAAGTATAGAAACACTCAGTGAAACTAGTCGACGTACTAAAGCCCTTAAAAGGAGCAAGGTAAACAAACTAGAAACGCTCAGGAAATCTGACGGTTCCTATACCGAGTCCAAAGCAGAGACACTCAGTCTTATGCTGGAAACTCATTTTCCAGGAAACCAGATATCAATCGGACCACAGCAATCTATTTCCCTTAGATCAGGTGAATCCGATAAATCCACTCGACTTAGCTGGTACACGTCATCGTTAGTTGTTACCGACGAAGCCATCAAATATGCCGTGGCATCTTTTGACAGTTTCAAGTCACCTGGCACTGACGGTGTTTACCCAGCTATGTTGCAGGAAAGTATTAACCTTTTGCTTCCTACTTTGAAAAATATTTTCACTGGTAGTTTGGCCCTAGCGTATATACCAACTCCATGGCAGAGTGTTAGAGTCGCCTTCATACCAAAAATTGGTAAACAAGACTACTCACTCGCCAAGAGCTTTAGACCCATTAGTCTTACCTCCTTCCTGCTTAAGACGCTGGAAAGAATGGTTGAGATTTACATTCGTAAAACCTCACTCCAATTACACCCTCTGTCTCAGATGCAACATGCTTACCAAAGAGGAAAATCTTGCGAGACCGCACTTCAAAATCTTGTTAGCAGGATTGAATGCGCGCTTTACAGGAAAGAATTTGCGGTAGGCATTTTCATCGACATTCAAGGTGCTTTTGACAATGCTAGCTTCGATGGTATGTCCAATGTTGCCAGAGAACACGGTGTGGACGGGTCATTAGTGTTGTGGATTAAAGCAATGCTAATGAAGAGAACCGTAATCGCTGAGGCGGACTGTGGACAATATGTTGCAATGGGAGTAAACGTAAGAAACGGTCTCTCCGTCAATCCTCTTAAAACCGAGGTTGTCCTCTTCACGAGACGTAGAAAATTGACTGGTCTGACCCAACTTACGCTTAAAGGCGTCAACATCCCCTTTTCAAATGAAGTCAAGCATTTTGGAGTAATCCTGGATAACAAACTTCTTTGGTCGAAACATGTCGAGTCTAAAACTACTAAAGCACTGTCAGTTTTCTGGCAATGTAAAGGAGCCTTTGGCAAGACATGGGGTCTTTCACCGAAAAGGGTCCTTTGGATCTATACGGCTATGATAAGACCAATCATCTCCTATGCGTCAGTTGTTTGGTGGAATAAGATCTCGCGTAAATACGTTATTGCCTCGTTTGCCAAACTTCAAAGAACAATTTGTCTGGGTGTTACGGGGGCCTTCTCCAGCACACCGGGAGCTGCTCTCGACGCACTGTTGAATCTTCCTCCCCTTGATACCTACATCATGAGGTGTACTCTCAAGACCATTTCTCGTTTAAAGCGATGTGGTCTCTGGCACAATTCGCACTGGAGCTTTGAGGAACTCGCAAGCAGCATATCTTTTGACTCACGTCTAATGGATATGCCGTCTGACACGATGATCCCAAGGCTCAACCTGCGTCAAAATTACTCAGTCAATTTTCCTTCGGTTCAGGACTGGTTCGCTCCAGAATCTGAGCCTGGAAAGAACTGTTATCGTATCTTCACAGATGGCTCCAAAACCAACGAGGGTTCTGGTGCTGGTGCCTTTGTTGAGAACGACGACATACGACTGCACTCATCTTTGGGATCATACGCTTCCGTTTTCCAAGCGGAGGCTTATGCTATCCTATTGGCCTTGAGCCACGTAACGAACAATGGATGGACGGGGAGAAGTATCTTTGTTTACAGCGACAGCCAAGCTGTGCTTAAGGCCCTTCTCAACATTCTAACCACTTCGAAAGTGATCCAGGAATGCAAGAGCTCTCTGAATGCGATCGGAAGATTAAATTCCTTGAGTCTCATTTGGGTTCCAGGCCATCACGGCATAACTGGAAATGAGATCGCCGATGAACTCGCTAGGCAGGGATCTCAGACAGCTTTCTCAGGACCTGAACCGTCGCTAGGTCTGCTAGCGTCCTCAGTGAGGGCTTCAATCAACGATTAGATCTGTGAAGAGCACAACCGTAGATGGCATGCCTCCATTGGATGCAGACAGACCAAGCGTATGCTCCCCAACGTTAGTAAGAAGACTGCAACATTTTTCCTAGCTCGTAGCAGAAAAGACTGTAGAAAGCTTATTGGCATTGCCAGCGAGCACTTCTCTTTTGCAAAGCATTTAAACGTGTTAGGCTTAAGTGATACCACACTCTGTGAATCTTGTGGAGAAGATGAGGACACCGCAGAGCACTTCCTCTGTGAATGTCCTGCTTTTTCTCGCATGAGGTTACAGATACTCGGCGCAGACATGGTGAGAGCTGGTAACTTAGCCTCCTTACCATGGCAGCGTCTTTTGGCTTTTCTCCGAACATCTGGAAAGCTATAACAAATAGAAGGTTGCTATCTGGTAGTACAATGGACCGGTATTTAGGTCTGAGTGCTCCAGCTGGTATTTTAAAAACCTCCAACAAAAAAAAAAAATCTTTGGGGTTTGGATGAAAAGAGGAGATAAACCTGTTTCCAACATAATCACGTAGTTGGGCGTGTTGTGCGGCAATTGAAAAATTCGCTTGATATAGTATCAAAGAAGTTTTTCCACGGATTCATACTGTTTCGCTCCCCAAGTTTGAACTGCGTAAAACAAAACTGACTTTGATATTTCCTCAAATTTCTTATACTTACTACTATGGGTGATACTTTTGTTGTAGAAACATTTATTCCAAGTTGCGTTGATTGCGACTTTAGCCTTCTTACTTACTAACTTAGGTGGGCATTACAGTTCGGGGTGAACCTGGGCCTCAACCAACATCCTTCTATAACGATTTCGATCTAGGGCGAGTTCTCTCCAGTTTCGCACTCCAAGTCGGTTGAGGTCTTCATCCATTTGATTGCGCCACCTAAGACGAGGTCTTCCCCTTCCGCGATTTCCCTGCAATGTGCTTTCGAACACCCGACGAGCCGGAGCGTTTGGGTTCATCCGCTCTACATGGCCCAACCATCGTAGCCTCGCGATGCGTACTCTTCTGGCTATGCCCATGTCGCGGTACAGCTCATACAGCTCGTTGTTGTATCTTCTTCTCCACACATTGTCTTCGCATACGGGACCAAAGATCATTCGGAGAATTTTTCTTTCGAAAAGACCAAGAGTTTCCTCATCCGCTTTCGATAAGGTCCATGCTTCCGCGCCGTACAGCAGGACTGGGATGATTAAGGTCTTATACAAGGTCACCTTGGTTTTTCTAGAGAGGGTTTTGTTTCTCAATTGCCTTCTTAACCCAAAGAAGCAACGGTTGGCAAGAGTTATTCTCCGTTTGATCTCCGCACTGATGTTGTTGTCCGTGTCTACAGCGGATCCTAGGTAGACGAAGTCCTGTACTACCTCGAAGTTATGTCTGTCTATTGTGACGTTTTGTCCAATTCGTCGATGTTCTGTGTCCTTGTTTGATGACATATACTATATACTTCGTTTTGCCCGCATTAACCATCAAACCCATTTTTGCCGCTTCTATTTCAATACTCGTAAAAGCACCTATGACATCACGCTTTCTTCTTCCCATTACGTCAATATCGTCTGTATAGGCGAGTAATTGTACAGACTTTTGAAAGATTGTTCCTCTGGTGTTGACGTTTGAGTTTCTTACAATCTGTTCAAGTATGATGTTGAAGAAATCGCATGACAGTTTGTCGCCTTGCTTAAAGCCTTTTTCGACATCAAAGGTCTCGGTGAGTTCTTTTCCGACCTTGACGGAGCAGCGTGAATTCTCCAAAGTCATTCTGCATAGTCGTACGAGCTTTGCAGGGATGCCGAAACTAGACATGGCTCTGTACAGCTCGTCTCTGTAAATACTGTCATACGCGGCCTTGAAATCGATAAAGAGGTGGTGAATATCGATATTATGTTCTCGGGTTTTTTCCAAGATCTGCAGTAATGTGAAAATTTGTTGCAGTATTGATATAAACGATTTATCATTAACTGTGACGATTCAGGCAAGGATGCCAAAAGAACAATGTCATCCGCAAAAAGCAGTGCTTTTATCGTAATCGATACCACAGGGTAAGAAGTCTACAATGTCCTCAATAAATAAGGCAAATAGGCTTGGACTCAATGTACAACCCTGTCTGACACCAGTTTTTGTCTTAAATCCTCTTGAAAGTTCTTCACCATTCCATACCTCTGCTGTTGTGTCATCGTATAGATTTTCAATCACTCTTCCAAACTTCCATGACATACCGATACCGTAAAGCTTGTAAATTAGCGCTTGCCTATTCACCATATCGAATGCTGATTTGAAATCGATAAAAAACGTATTTAATTTCTTGCTTTTATGGAGATATGACTCCGCAATGCTTTTAAGGACGAAGATATGGTCAATTGTCGAGTAACCTGCTCTAAAACCCGCCTGAAACTCCTTCAAAAGTTTGTATTCCTCGATCCATTTATTCAAGCGTTTTTGTAAAATTAGTGTGAACATTTTGTAAGAAGCATTTAAAAACGATATACCTCTATAATTGGTTAATTCGGATAAACTTACTTTCTTATGAACCGGGAAAATAATGGATTCCTTGAATTCTCTAGGTATAAAACCGGTTTCCATAACGTTGTTAAAAATATCTGTCAACCTGTAGACAAGTTCCAGTGTGCCATATTTATTGAACTCGGCAGATATGCCATTTGGACCAAACGCTTTTCCATCCTTCAGATTTGAAACTAACGAAATCACTTCTTCCTGACTTATTCCAGCATCCAGTACTTCGTTTGCAACGCGTGGAGTATTGTAATGGAAATTAAGTTCCTCTTGACCAGGGTTTAACAAGGTTTCGAAGTGCGTTGCTAAGAGACTTGGACTGATACTACGGTGAATGGTCCATATTTTTCCGTTGAGGTGCCTTGCTAGGTTCCAGAATTCTTTTGAGTTCCGACAAAAAGCTAATCGCCTAGATTCAGCTTCGAAGTACTCTGCTTTTTTTTCTTTTACATATTGCTTTGTAGAAACTGTTGGCTAGTAAGTACTGATTTTTGAAATGGTTATCACTTGAAGACCTGTAGGCTCTCAGCCAACCGAACGATTTTTCTCTTGCTTTTACACACTCACCATCAAACCAAGGTCGAGTATAATTTTTCCAGGTGTTACCATTAGGAGTAACAGTTGGGTAAGAAGCTTTGATAATTTGATCCAGTAGACCAAGGTCACAATTTTCTTGTTCTTCTAGTCCCCTTTCCAGCCTTGTCTGGTAGTTTACTGCTTTTACTTGTTTCCATTTTAATTTAGGGAAAGTATTGATCGCTCTCATTTCTCCAGCTTCCATTTAAGTGTTCTCGAAAGTCAAGACCATCGGTAAGTGATCGGAATACAATACACTTTCAATTTTCATATCTGCAATAAGGTTTGTCCATTCGCTGCCTATGGACAATAGTCAATTACAGAGCTTCCCTGGCCTCCAATAAATGTGAACTCTCCCTCCATATCCGAACGTTGTACCATTAAGAATCCTTAATCCATAGGAATTGCATAGATCAATTAGCCTAATGCCTCTTGTGTTACAAATTGTATCCTTAGATTTTCGCTCAATTCCTAGTGCGTTGTTTTCGTATCCGTTTTCTCTGCCAATCCTAGCATTAAGGTCACCTACTATCAAAATATAAGATGTTTTGCCTTGTGACATCACTTTTTCCAACACTTCAAAATCGTTGTTCCATTGGCTGCAGTTGATGTAAATTGGTAAAATGCGATAGAAGTTCCCACTAATTTGTAGTTTGACATACATAACACCTTCACATACCTCAAAAGAACATTTAATATTTTGGATGTCTTTTTTCCAGCCGAAATAACATCCTCCACTTGCTCTACCTCTTGAATGCAATCTAATAGCGGGTACCCAGATAAATTCAAAATTAACAAATTTACTTTCAAAATTACTTAAGTTAGTATCAGTTACAAAAGTTTCATACAGAAACACAAATTCAAATTGATTTACAAATATATAAAAATCAGTAAAAATAGACTTATTATTTAATCCTGCTGCGTTATAGGAAAGAATTTTATATTTAAAAGTTCTAAAAGCAGTTTTATTTTTAAAAGTTGTTTCTAAATTATTTTTAGTATGGCAGACGGCATTGCAACTAAAAACGTCTCGTGCAAACACTCTCCACAGTTTGAGAAGGCCTGATGTCATCTTGCCTTTGGCTTCCACCATAAACATGTCTGTCCTCCCAATTCAAATATAAATTCAACTCACAACCCTATACTATTTACTATACTATTACTTTAAAACAATATATGTACAAATTCAAACCCATTTAGAAACGAAGAGGTTGAGTTGACAGATTTTAATAGAAAACGAGTCAACGTATCTAAAAATCTTAGATATAACCATGACTCTACAAGAAATAGAAATATCATACTAAATCAAAGCCACCGGCAAAATAGAACTGAAACACAAATAAATAATCTACAAGATCTTCTGAAGGAACCGTTTAGTTATGATTTAAATTCCACTTCCTCTCAAAACCCTAAAAATTTGCTAAATCAAAACGAAAAATCGAAATGCGTTGCTCATATAGGCTGTTTAAATAAAGCTTCTAATTTCAGGAGTGAAATTAATATAAATTCAAAAGATACTATCTGCAACAAAAACATTATGCTTATGCATACGGGTGCAAGCCTGAGTTTAATAAAAATAAATGAATTGAACAAAGAACTTTGGGTTCATACCAATAATATAACTGAATTGAATGGCATAGGTAGCACTCCTATTTCGACACTGGGCACAATTTTCCTAAATATAGAAATGACACCGGGTGTAAAACTAAGATATTTAATTTTTTTTTAATTTCATTTATTTAATTTCAAGATGGAATTTTAGGCCTATTTCGAAATTTCAACGCTACACTAAATTATAAAGACAATACCTTAACATATTATTACAAGAATAACAGGTACACCATAGACTTCGTTAATAAACGAAAATCTATTACTGTACCTGCTAGATCGGAGAGAATAATTAAAATTGGTCCTATTCACGATCCCTCGAACCGCCTATACTTTGCACAAGAAATTCGTCCTCAAGTCTATACCTCTTCTGCTATGACAGATCCAACACATGGATATATATATATATATCCGTGTTAAACGCCAACAATGAAGATGTCGTCCTACAAGATCTTAATTTAGAATTTGCAAATAGTAAAGACTATTACATTTATAACCAAAATTCTTTTGATACTTAATATGTTATAAACGACCGATTGAGTAAGATCCAAAACCAACTCCGACTAGATCACCTAAATAGTGAAGAAAAGAAATCTATTGTCGATATTTGTCGGAATTACAACCATTTATTCTTTCTCGATGGCGATACCTTGTCAACTACGTCTGGAATTACACATCAAATAAAAACAAAACCAAGTATACCTCCAGTCAACATTCGACCATACCGTTTAGCACAAATGCACACTCAAGAAATAAAGAATCAAGTGGACAAAATGTTGCATGATGAAATAATTAGGCCAAGTTCAAGTCCATGGAACTCTCCTCTATTAGTCGTGCCCAAGAAAGGAAAACAGAAGTGGATAGTAGCAGTGGACTACAGAAAACTTAACGAAGTGACCATAGCAGATGTTTATCCAATACCAAATATCGAAGACATCCTCGGACAACTGGGTGAATCGAAGTACTTCACAACATTGGATCTAGCCAGTGGATTTCTTCAAATTGAAGCTACTAAGGAAAACAAAGAGAAAACAGCATTCAGTACACCTAACGGACATTTCGAGTTCAATAGAATGCCATTTGGTTTACGTAATGCTCCCCCACTTTTCAGCGGTTGATGAATAAAGTCCTCACGGGACTACAAGGCATAAAATGTTTAGTAAATCTGGATGATATAATAATACATGGAAAAAACTTGGATGATCATAACAAAAAACTAATTGAAGTATTTCAAGCTTTAGATGAATACAATCTTAAAATCCAATTGGAGAAGTGCAAGTTTCTAGAGAAAGAAGTGATGTATGTACCTGACTCCGAAATAACGTGTCCTAATTTCGGAGTCAGGGGTAAAACCTGATCCAGAAAAGATCTCGGGAATTCAAAATATAGAGATTCCCAAAAACCAAAAAGATATTAAATCTTTTCTTGGTTTAGCAGGATATTACAGAAAATTCTTAAAAAACTTCTCTAAAATATAGCTAATCCCTTGAACAAACTTTTACGTAAAGATGAACAGCCGTATCTATAAAGAACTTTTAATCATCGATTAGATTTAATTGCCATTTAAGTAACACTTAAGTAACGAATCCGTATCGATAATCAAATTTCACATTTAAGTAACCTTGCTAAGAGCCCTCTTAACTTAAATGCCAATAATGGCGTTTAAATGTCTCTTAAATCCAAATTAAAAATTCATTCTGACGTTTCGGGCAAATCGGTGTCAATTTTGCTCTGTTGTTTTGGTAATAAAATGAAACTTTTCTTTAAAAAAAAATATGGAAGATTTTCGTCGCGATTTAAATGTTCTCAATGTGCTAAGAATTTTTCAGATGTCATGATTAATAAATAGAAACATAAAAAGCTGGCACAAAAGCTCCACAGAGCTACAAGGCCAAACGCGTTGTTCTCGCAACAACCATTCTCGTGCTTGCGGGTCTGAAAGGTTAAATTGGAATAGCATTCCTCAAGGCAAATTTTCCTGCCTTGAGGTGATACCTACCAGAGAAAAATCATTTTGGATGTTTATGGTGGTCGAACGCCCACGCAGTAGTTATGCTTTATCCATTTCGCTATGGATGTCGTGTGCCTACCAGAGGTAAAAGATTGTCAGGGAATTGCAGTTTTGCTTGGCAAAGAAAGATTGTTCCATGGTCGAGCGGTCGATTTGCTTCTCATAATAAGGGCCTAAGACCAACAATGCGTTGCGTTAGTTATGAATGAATACTCGAAAGAAATCCTCATCACATTTTAGGTTGATGATTTTTTTTTTTTTTGATAAGCAAAAAGGCACCACATCTGTTTACAAACGAATGGTTGTCAAAACGCAGTTTAAATTGGACTAGATTTCTGTTTTTACTACTTTATTTTGACACAACTATCAATTAGTTTAGCATCAGCGCAGAATCGATTATCGATAAGAATTTAATAACCTCTCTTAAGTTCCAATTAAATTTTAATTGAAACTTAACTAATCGACGTCTAAGAGACGTCTTAAGAAAATCTAATAAATACGGTTGGAAATCTTTAAATGGGACGCATTTTGCGATGAGTCCTTTAATCAATTAAAACAAGCTATTATCGAACCCCCTATTCTACAATATCCTAATTTCGAAAAAACTTTCTACATATATAACAACAGATGCAAGCAATGAAGCTATAGGTGCAGTTATGTCACAGAAAGACAACAGTGAAAACGACTTACCTATAGCATTTTCTAGTAGAATATTAAATAAATCGGAAAAAAAACTATTCCACTATAGAAAACAAGCTTTAGCTGTTGTTTGGGCAGTAACGCATTTCCGACCATATGTGTACGGAAGACACTTTGAAGTAATTACCGATCACAAGCCACTTGTATGAATGCTTAACCTTAAAGATCCTTCTTCGAGAATAATGCGCTGGCGTATTAGACTTTAAGAGTATGACTTCACTGTTTCTCATAAAGCAGGTCATCTTAACACAAATGCAGACGCCTTATCTCGTTTGAATGTAGCTGAAGTCAAAGTGATAACGCGAAGTCATAACAAAGTCTAGCCTGTTGAATAACCTGATGTAAGTCAGAACATCGTCGAAGTCTCTAGTCCAGAGGAGATTAAGAAAATTTTACATGAATTTCAGGATACAGCTTTAGGTGGTCACCAAGGAGTTAAACGTACGCTCAAACTCATAAAAAAGACATAAAATTAGAAAAACATGTAAGAAGACATAAAGAAATACATTGTGTCATGTGAACTTTGCCAGAAGAATAAGTTGTATACGCGAAACAAATTACCAATGGTTATCACTACAACAGCAAAAACTTTTTTCGAAAGAATAGCTCTCGATATAGTTGAACCACTTCCTTTTTCAGAAAACGAAAATAAGTATATACTGACATTCCAAGACGATCTAACTAAATTTGCGCAAGCCATAGCCATACCCAATCAAGAAGCCAGAACCGTAGCCAAAGCACTAGTAAAGAAAATAATTTGTACCTACGGAACTCCTCAAACAATTTTTCAGATCAAGGGACAAATTTTACAAGTGAATTGTTTAAAAATGTTGGCAAAATCTTAAATCAATAAAATACCCTTGAAAGGTCACATAGAACATTAGGTCATTACCTTAGAAATTATGCAAGCAAAGATCAATCCAATTGGGATAGTTACCTGGAGTAATATTTTGCTACAACATAACCCCACATACCAGTACAAACTACAGTCCATTCGAAGTTCTGTTCGGTTACGAAGCACCGATTCCTTCCGTGCTGAACAGAAGCGTACAACCAACGTACAACTATGACGAATGACGATTATGTCTCAGAAATGAAGGCAAAAATGCAAACCGGTTATGAGTTAATTCGTAACAATCAAATAAAGGCTAAAGAGAAATCTAAAGCATATTACGATATAAATTCTAAACAGACGAGCTATAAAGTTGGTGACAAAGTATTAGTGGAAATCAAGAACCGATCGAATAAAAAACTCTCTCCAATTTTCGAAGGACCATACGAAATAACCGAAGTCTTGTCCCCAGAAAACTCAAAAATAAAAGTAGGAAGAAAAGAAAAAGTTTTTCACAATAATCTAATCAAACACTACAACCGAAGAGACACAACTACACACAAAACAATTGAAACACACCTAAACTCTCTAAAATAAAAAAAAACACATGCATAAATACAATACTCATATAATATCGGTGTTCTTTTCAAGAAAGCCATCATAACTATCGTATTAGTAACATTTATAGACACAGGCGAAGCAGGAATAATGATACAACCTCTGAATAAAACCGGAGTATACCTGGAACCCATCGGAGTGCTAGAGAAGTCTCTCACAAGATGGATATTTCTTTTTAACATCAATAATACTAAGATTAAAGATAATACAAAATCTTTAGAAAAAACCTTCGACTCCCTTTCCGAACTATGTATCCTCAGTATAAGGGGCATCCTTTAGATCATTGCAAAATCACATTAAAAATTTTACAAAATTCCCTCAAAGAAATAAATTATAACAACGAAGTCCTTGACAGTATATTGTTTAAAAACAAACTTTCTAAACGAAGCATAGTAAACGGTGGACTATTCAATGGAATAGGGAGGGCAGAGAAATTCCTATTAGGAACAATGGATTCAGAAGATGCGGCAAGAATAGATGATGCACTACAGTTAATTCAGGAAAGCCAGAATAACTTACACCACATAACAGAAAACCAAATGACAATAGTTACCAACGTGTATGACGCCTTCAACAAAACAGCTGAAAACATAAATAATAATTTTAAAGCAGTTGCCGAAGAAATTAGGCAGAGCACACTGAAACTCAATTATCTTACTAATTTCGAAAAGACATTACATCATTTTAATGAAATATCCAATTTAGCATCTATGTGTGCTACACAAATCCTTTCCAAACAATCACAAATACTAGACATCTTACAAGGTGCAAAGTTAAATAAGCTAGATAGTAGATTCCTCAATTCACAAGTTTTCATTACTACGTTTAAACAAATCCAATTAGAACTTCCACACAATATAAGATTTCCAGAAAAAATATCCAGAATGGAAGGTTCATTATTATAAATAAAATCACAACAACGACTCCTATTTTCGTAAATCAAAATTTCATAATAAAAGTTACTATTCCATTGGTAGAAGAAGAATTTAACTTAGTTAAACTTACACCGAAGCAGCATGAGAAACATAGTAAATACCAGCAGGGAAACATAGTTATAGATTCACAGTCGCTACTGAGGATCTGGAAAGATCATTTCTGCAGACTGCTTAACGGCGATGAGGACATAAATTCCGCTGTCAGGCAGATTGCCCCATTCAGCTTGGACGATGATCAAGAATGCCGTCCTCCCGACCTAGAGGAAGTTAAGTTTGTCATATGCAAACTTAAATCAAATAAGACTGGAGGTGCAGATGGCCTTGACGCAGAACTTTTCAAGGCAGCACGAGACCAGTTGGAAAGGAGCATGCACACCAGCTGATCTGCATGATATGGTCGGGCATGCCGATGAATGGAACCTCAGTATCGTATGCCCGATCCTAAAGAAAGGAGACCCTCACAATTGCGCCAATTACAGAGGGATAAGTCTCCTTAACGTCGCTTATAAGACCTTGTCTGCTGTAATATGTGAATATCTGAAACCCCACGTCAACAACTTAATAGGTCCTTATCAATGTGTTTTTAGACCAGAGAAGTCCACAATAGACCAAATTTTCACATTACGGCAGATCTTGGAAAAAACCCGAGAACATAATATCGATATTCACCATCTCTTTATCGATTTCTAGACCGCGTATGACAGTATTTACAGAGACGAGCTGTACATTGCCATGTCTAGTTTCGGCATCAATGCAAAGCTCGTACGACTATGCAGAATGACTTTGGAGAATTCACGCTGTTGACTCAAACGTCAACACCAGAGGAACAATCTTTCAAAAGTCTGTACAATTACTCGCCTATGCAGACGATATTGACGTAATGGGAAGAAAAAATCGTGATGTCATACATAGGTGCTTTTGCGAGTGTTGAAACAGAAGCGGCAAAAATGGGTTTGATGGTTAATGAGGGCAAAACGAAGTATATGATGTCATCAACAATATATGATATAGAAACTGAAATGAAAAATCAAGTAAATTTTCCAAGAATTTGGTTAAGATATGTAGATGATATATGGGCGATAATCAAAAAACATGAACTCCGTCAGCTCATTAACAAATTAAATAGAACTAAATACCCATCAATAAAATTTACATATGAAGAAGAAATTGAAGGGAAACTAAATTTTCTGGATTTAAGTATAACTCGGAATGGAGACAATTTCGAATTGGATATATACAGAAAACCAACGAATACTCTGAGATACATTACATCAGACTCGTTCCATTCCTTTGAACATAAGATGTCAGCTTTTCACTCAATGATTTTTAGAGCTTTAAATATTCCAATGACTATAGAAACAAAAATAAAAGAATTCCAAAAAAATTAAAGACATAGCCAAAATTAATGGATATACTGAAGAATTGATTGAAGATTTAACAATTGCACATAGAAGAAAACAAGAATTGAGAAATTATACAACTTTAGATCTAATAAGGAATGAAGGAAATGACGAAAAGAAATATTCAAAATTTTATTTCTATCCAGAAATAACATCTAAGATAAAACCAATCTTTAATAAATATAATATCCGTATGAGTGAGTGCAGCGAAATAAAAATAAAAAATCTGATTGGAGGATCTAAGGATAAAATTGAACAACTTCAAAAGTCAGGAATTTATTCTATCGGATGTAATGATTGTGCAAAAGAAAATATGGGACAGACAAGAAGACCTATTCTAAAAAGATTTAAAGAACATTTTGCACATCTAAAATATAATGAAAAAGAAAAGTCAAGTGTTGCAGAACATATGCTAGAAAATAGTCATAGCTTTAGTTTGCAAAATTTAAAACTAATAAGAAATGTAAATAGCAATTATGAATTAGATGCTTTTGAATCATTTTACATATTTAAAAACAAAAATAATCTAATGAATAGTGATGATGGACCAATCAAAGATTCAATATTCAAAACATTTTTTAATAGATTCAACTCAACTCAATTGTAATTTTGTTTAGAAACATTTTTGTTTATTATTAGTTTTTTGACAAAAAATTAAATTTAATTTAATTTATAAATCTCACTGACGATGGAAGCATTGCTTCTGAAATGTACACCTGAGGAAATAAAATAAGTGTTTTAACTGTTAAAAACTTTACTAATCTTTTCATTTAATATATGACAGTGGAATTCCAAGATAGTGTAGACCCATTCTGTAAAGAATAACAAAAGAAGTTTACCTCTAGGCATCAAATACCATACAAAATAAAACTCCTATTTCATACTTTGTAGAAGAACAAACCATACCTGAAAACATAATAATTCCCACAAACTTATCCCAAATTTCACCTCATACAACCCATATTGAAATAACGGAACTTATGTAGATAATTATAGAATAAATATTAAAGATTTGTTAAAGAAAAACAATTTGTTACTCCATGTCACACATGAACATGCTCACGTTTCTGTTTCTATTATTTTTTTTCTTTTAAAAAAAAAAAATTAAAAAAAAAAGTGTACAATAAATAATAAGCCAACAGAAAATGTGAACGATATTGAAAAAAATGTAACACCTGGCGTTGATGAAACAACGCGAGTATAAAAAAAAAATGTAGAAATTTTATAACGATTATAAAAAAAAAAGTATGCATTAATATACACCTGCAGATTATTAATAAAAAATGTATTGTGATGATCATCTATTCGTCATCATCTTGAAAGATCTCACTCGTTGCCTCGTACGCCTTTCGTATTTTAAGGGGGGAGGAGTGTTGTGCCTTTAGTCACAAAGAACACACACAGTTCCTACAATTACCCAATTCCTATGAATCGTATTCAAGACACATGACATAGTTCGATTACGACCAAGTAATCCGCATGTGTTATGTATATTGTTATACAATCATAGGAACGGCAATCGAACATAGTACCTATGTCAACTAAATAAACACCATACAATAAGGGATCATATTGCAAAAATGACCCATCGTAGTGCAACTATGTCAAGTGCGACATATGTTGGTGTTGCACTATTGCATTGTTATTGGTTAAACAAACTGTGTGAAGCGAATGGAAACAGAATGCGTGTTTTTTTTTTTTTTTTTATAATATACGCGCACATCAAGGGGTTATTAATACCCTTATAATGTTATTAACACAGTGCGACCGGTTAAGAAGGAAGGAAAGGATAAGAAAGGAGTTGCCGATGCACATTATTTTTAAACTTCTGTGTATTACAATGAGAGGGAAAAACAGAGTCAGGTAAAGCATTTCACATCCGAGTAGTACGGCTAAAGAATGAATCTCTATATTTCACTGTACGACCGAAATTGGGCTGAAGGTAAAACTGATCTGCATTCCTTGCGAGGCGTTTATTGCGGTTAAATTGCTTAAGGGGAGGAATGCAACTGGCTATTTCGTCCGAGCATTGTTTGTAAAAAAACCTATAGAAAAGAGAGAGACATGAAACATTACGACGATGATCAAGACAATCAATTGATTCAACAATTGAACTATCACCTATCATTCTTAATGCTCTGTTTTGAACCTTATCGAGTAGACACAATGATGTTTTAGGAGCACCTGACCAGATATGTGAATTGTACTCTAACTTAGGACGGATGTAGGCTTTATAAATAGTAGCCAGATCAGAAGGGGTGAAAAATTTCCTGAACCTTTTAAGGAAATCTAAGCATTTTTGGCGACTTCAAATATGTGGTCATTCCAAAGAAGATTATCGTTGACACACATACCAAGAACTGACAGCTTTTCGGTTTCTTCGATGCAGGTACCATTCATGGATAATGGCAATGGGGGAATGTTAAGCTTCAACGACAAGAGACAGAATTGAGTTTTCGAAGCATTGAATTCTACTCGGTTCATAAGACCCCATGAAACAATGCTGTCAAGGTCAGAATTCAATGAGCTTATCACACGCAACCGTTCCATTTCCACGTCCGAAGAGCAGGGACGTGAATTTGGAAACGAATATGAAAAGCTGAGGGTCGAGTAGTCAGCAAAACTTAGAAGTTTCAGACAAGAGATCATTAATGAAAATGAGGAAGAGAGTCGGAGACAAAACGGAGCCCTGGGGCACACCAGCATTTATGAAGTGGGTATCAGACTTGAAGCCATCTAACACAACTTGTATTGAACGATCGGAAAGGTAATTTCTAATCCAACGAAGAAGAGCCTCATCGATACCAAAAGCACGCATTTTCGATAAAAGACCCTGATGCCAAACTCTATCAAATGCTTTAGAAATATCAAGCGCAATAATCTTACTTTCTCCAAAACAATGTAAAGATTGGTTCAACTTTTCGGTGAGATAAGCCATCAAATCACCAGTGGACCGTTTGCTACGAAAGCCGTACTGACGGTCATTAAGAAGCATTTGTTCTTCAAGATATTTCATAAGTTGACGGTTTATCAACGTTTCCATGACCTTGGAAAGAAGGGACGTTAGTGCAATTGGACGGTAATTGGAAGGGGAGGAAGATTCGCCTTTTTTAGGGACCGGCTGGACAAATGCAGTTTTCCCTCTTCTCGGAAAAATCCCAGCAGAATAGGAAAGATGGAAAAGTTTACGCAGTGGTTTTGCCAGCGTAGAAGAACACCTCTTCAGAATAACCATCGGGACCAGCGGATTTATGTATGTTGACATCTTTAAGGACTCTCGCAACCGAGCGAATTCGAAAAAATATCTGCTTCATCAAAGAATTTGCAGACTCGAGCTCAG
>OX456985.1:95103483-95309056 GCA_949752695.1 Melanostoma scalare | reverse complement strand
TCATCAAAGAATTTGCAGACTCGAGCTCAGGTGGAGCCAATATGCTATAAGGAAGTGTCGAGTTGGCAGCAAATTGAGCTGCCAGCAAATTGGCTTTGTCGGTGGAGCTGACATACGGAGAGCCATTGAAGACGAGCGTTGGGACCGATGATGTGGTCGAGTTCTTAATATTCTTAACAAAAGACCAAAAGTTTTTAAAAGTAAATCTACGGTGTTTAATGTAATGAAACGTTTTCGGGAAGGTCCAAACCAAAAAGTGTTGAAAGCACAAAAAAAAAATTAGCTAGAGATGGGCGGTTTCTTTTAAGAAAAATAAGAAGTGATTCCTTGCTGTCCGCTATTGACTTTTAAAAAATGTTAAAGGACTTTATAAATAATGTTGATTTTAGTGCAGAAAGAGCTCGCCTGTTTCTAAGGAGAAACGAATTGAGTGTCTGAGTTGCGCGCAAAAAACCGTTAATATCAGAAAAGAATAGGTAGTCGTTTAAGAATGCCATTCGCCAAAGAAAATGTGACAAAGGATATGAGTTTCTGGTCAAAGGTTAGTCGCATTTTGTTCTCCAACTTCAATCATAATTCGGTTAATTCATTAAAAGTCCTTTTCGGAAGAAACCAAAACTAATCTTTTTGGTTCTGAGGTCACATGTTCTTTGGCGAATTGTATTCTTAAACGACGATTTTTTTCTGATATTAACGGTTTTTTGCGCGCAACTCAGCCACTCAATTCGTTTCTCCTCTCCTTAGAAACGGGCGAGCACTTAAATCAACATTTTACAGTTAGTTTTCTAAAAAACAGAAGGTATCCCACTTTGGGTGTGACCTGCATAAAAAAAAAATACAAGGCATATCATTTTCATCTTTTTTTTTTTAAATCGAGGTTGTTTTTTTATTTTATTTTTTATTTTATAATAGTTTGATGCCAATATTAGATAATAAAAATAACAATTATTTAAGGAAGTAAGCAACTCTGCAATTTTTTTCGTAAAGAAGTTTATTGAAGGTTTTATTTCTTAGGTGTCCCACTTTGAGTGTGAGTGACTGTACTGTACGTGCTTTTCGAATCGATGAGTCTCTTCTTTGTTGGATCAGAAGCTACCTTTCTGAAAGTTCAATATAAGTTGTATTTAACGGCTTTAAGTTTGGTTTTCACCATTGAAAGCTGGTGTGCCCCAGGGATGCGTTTTGTCTACGACACTCTTCCTTATCTTCATAAATGATCTCTTGTCTGACACCTCTAATCCACTTAATCCCTGGAACTGGAATGGTTGCATATAACTTACTCATTTGATTCTGACCTTGATAGCATTGTGTCATCGGAAAGTATTAATCGTGTAGAATTCAGTGCTTCGAAATCCCAATAATGTCTTCCGCGGTAAAAGTTCAACTCACTCCGCTACCATTATGGTATGGTATCTGCATCCAAGTAACCGAAAAGCTGTCTGTACTTGGTTCCCATGTTTGGGCAGGTGCTCCTCAAACACCCTATTGATTTATTTACTAACACGGATGTAATATGTTATACCCAAGTCAATTTGCCTCACGCATTAGAAAACAATGCACAGAAATAAAAAAATAATATGCAACGGCATCTCCTTTCTTATCCCAAAAGCGCACTGCGGTTTCCAACATGTGCAAAATGCACGTGTGAATTATAAAAAAGGGGCTAGTTCTTAAAAAATCGAATAATTGGACAAAATGTTGCAATAGACTGACAACTGGAAGCAGTACGGGACTTGATCTACTAAGGAGTCGCAGTCGAGTCTTTTGTTTCAAAAGAAAGATATTGCAAGTGATATTTGGAGGTGTGCGTGGAAACGATGTGTAGAGAATAAACGATTCAAAAGCGATAGTCAGCTATCAAAAGCTACGAGAAAAATTAAAAGAGCATCTGTTGTATGGATAAACAGATATAATTTTCATTTCGATCACAAATGCATCCAAAAAACAAACAACCTTTCAACTCGGCTGAATGAATTTCTCTAGTAGGTATAGTTTTCAATGCAATTCAGTATGTATCATTGTTTGATACCGCACCACGCAGGCACAGTTGGAGAATCAATATGGTCTCTATCACGTAGTTAATTTCCGTTGAATTAGAAAAATATAAGAACCGAAAGAAATTGTGTAATTAACCTATTGTTGCTACACGCTACACTTCTTAAACCTGCTTCATGAGACAATACGCCTATCAATATAAACTTATGTAGAGTTGTATGGCTATTGCTATCAATTGTAGCACCCATCAACTAAAAACCGTATGTTTGTTCGATTGAAGCAAAATAAAAAAATCTTGAACTGTATTGTTTCCAATAAACAATTGAAATACATATGTATGTATGTATGAGAAAAGTAAGCTCTCAGCTACATCGCACAAAATGCAGTATTCGATTGTTACTTGAACTGTTCAATTGTATGTATCTTTCCTCTCCGACTCCAAAAATGAATGTGTTTTATATTCATCTGCACGCAAAAATTTTGTTGGCTTTTATATTTTCGCCGGCTGTACATCAAGTGGAAAGTGCAATTATAACAAGTGTAAATTATCTGTTCGAGGGCTTCAGCCCATACTCAATGGTGCGATTTTTCGAGTTCAACGATAAAGGGTGGAATATCAGCGAGAACTGCTTAAGGGATACCTATAATTATTTGGAAGGCCTACGAAAAGGTTCCATATGGGCAATTAAGTGTAAGCTAAGTAATAATATTATATACCTATGTCTACGTGAAATTGTTTTGCATACTTAAATGCAGCTTCTATGCTCACTTGCAAATTTTTAGGTGCATTTTTGTTTGTAGTGGCGTAGAACAATTTCTTTTACATCAACTGCAATTTTCGTTCATCCCATATTGTGTGGAAGAATTGACCAGGGACCCCAAGTCATAAAACAAAAATGAAATTAGCAATTATTCATTCGACTTTTGGTTCTTGGTACTACGGCCGGCGGAGTGAACTTACTCCTAAGGCCGGCTTAAAGTCGTTTCAGTTATTTTGATTTTGTTAATCATTTAAATTCCTTAAGAGCCTTATCTACGAGAAGGAGAAGCCCAAAGCTTTTTAAAACTAGTTTTAGTCCCATGACAATGAGAGTTGAAGATTTCCGGTCGAAGTATCAATTTTCGAAAGAAGAAATGGGAAAATTAATGAACATTGCTCGGCCTAGACCCTTCCTAGGCCCTTCCTCGGAAAAGAAGAAGGAATGTACCAGGCACAAGGTGTGACATTTTCGTTTGCGGAAGCACTTTTGACACTCAAAGGAGACCCGCACTTCTTTCCATGCCTTTTGGCGGCTTTCGAAAAATTGGCAAGGCCAACAATATAATCTATTTGTTTTCATACATCCTGTTACCTACGGAAAACTTTCATAAGTTTGTATTGAAAAATGTCGAGTACACCGCTTTGTAACGGTGTTCTGTTTTATATTTAAGGACGGTTTCGATCTGCCAACATCTAATATATTTTTTTGTTTCGAATGACCTATCCGATAATGGTTTATTGAAAAAACTTTCTATTCTACAATTACACGCATTGATGTTAAATCAGGAAATAATAGTTTATAAATAAAAATAAATAGGGTGGCGCAACAGACCGAGAAGCCCTTGGGCCTAGCGAATTTCTCACAACCATGTCTTGTGAGGAAATGGAGGGGACCTACAATTTTCTGCCGGTTCCGAACGGCTAATCGAGAAAGCGCTTTTCATGGCAATGAATACTAACGGAGGACTTGCCAATTCCTCTCGAAAGGCGATACCCGTGGAAAAAACATTTTTGCCTCTGTTGGGATTCGAACTCGAACCTCTGGATTAACAGGTGGACATGCTATCCATCACACCACGGGTACAAATAATGGTTTAAATCTTTATAATTCACCCACAGCCACGAAAATAATTTAAAAACCACCAACTTTAAAACAAATGCACTCTTTGTTTTCTGATAGAGAAAAAACTGACCTAGTCAACAAAATGAGTACTGCCTACCATTTTTTTTCTTGAAATCAAACTCATTAACAGTGAACTCTTAAGAACAAGAAACAACTCATATACATCTTTGTTTCTCTCTATCTCCTATGTTATTTCATGGCATTTTCGTAATGCTAATAGATGTGTTCAATGGCCTTTTTTTAGATCAGAACAGCATTGCACAGCACAGAAGCAGTGAAAAACGTGAGACAGGATAGAACAAGCAAACTTGTCAAAAAAGAGCAACAACAAAAACGAAAAAAAAACAACCACCAATTTTTCTTTTTCTGATATCAACTTAATTTAGCGCATTTTCGTCACGAATCAGTAATTTTATTATCTGCACAAGGTTAGGTGTTATTTTCCTGATTTTTTATATGTTTTTGAACTTTTTACAACAAATTAAAATTACATTGCGCTAAAAAAAAAAACTATGAGCAAAAAACCAACAGTTGCTTTTGACAGTTCTCACCAAACTTGATCTTGCTCAAAAGGAGGTGCAGAAAACGCTATGCTAAACGGTTCTAGAACAGCTCATTGAACACAAAAAAGATTATAAAAGAACAGAAAATTTCTCATTGAACACCAAAAGTCTGATCTTTTCTGTCTGAAACTGTTTTAGAACAGCTCATTGAACACTCTTAATAAGGCTATATTTTTTTAATTCCAATAATTCCATGTGGAAAGCTATAAGCTTCAGCAAAAAAGAGTTAGTGTGATATCCTGTGTTATATACACTACCAGGTGAAAAACAGGACGAAAAATTCAATATTTAATTTTTAATCAAGAGAGAAAATTTCTTTGCAAATATCACATTTTTTATGAACACGTCCTTTCGAAAAGCTTTGATGAAGTTCACACTGAACCGAAATCAATGGTGGTGTCATCTTATTTTCAAAGCTGGAAACTATTAATGCACAGCAATATCACCCCTAAAATTTTTACTGTACTATATACTATCATAAAAAAAACGCACCTACTTAAAAGCTTTGTTGTTGTTCCTCAGCGGAAATTTTTTAATGTACTATAGGTGCGTTTTTTTTATGCTAGTATATAGTACAGTATAAATTTCCCGTGGGGAACAACAACAAACCATTTTTTTGTCGTAATTTTCCACAGTAAAAGCAGGGATGGCATTGCTGTGGATTAATAGTTTCCAGCTTTGAAAATAAGATGCCACCACCATTGATTTCAGCTCATCAAAGCTTTTCGAAAGGACGTGTTCAAAAGAAATGTAGTATTTGCAAAGACATACGCCTATGGAATCTCCTCCCCCGACCCATTAGGTTAATAACTAGCACTGCCTTGTTTAAAGATAAATTGAGAAAACGCCTGGAAGCACTTCGCTGATGATTCGATATTTTTTCTTAGTTTTTTCTCTTCTTTCTTTTAAGTTTCTCTTCTCAAATTTTCCCCTTCTTACTATCCATTTTTCCTTCCTTTTCTTTTTCCTCTCCTTCTTATCTCCCCCCCCCCCCCCCCCCTTTTCTTTTCTTTCTTTTTTCTTATTTCGCTTCCCTTAAAATCTGATGTTGTTTCTTTTTTATTTTTTTTTATTTAAGAAACAAAGTGAATTTTGTATTTATATTCATATGCATATACATTAGGTTTTCATTGAAATACTAAAATCTTGTAAATGTAACACATACACTGAATATGTTATATAATTTATCTTTGAAGCTTACACTTTTAAATGAGATACTGTATCTTACTGTGTGAGTTATAAAATAAAGTTATTTGAATTTGAATTTGAATTTGAATTTTTTCTCTCGATTAAAAATTAAAGAAATAAAAACTATATTCATATTGAATTTTCGCCTGGTGGTGTTCTTAACACAGGATTTTGCACTAGTTCTATTTTGCTGAAGCTAATAGCTTTCCTCGTGGAATTATTTGACTAAAAAATATAGCCCAATGCAAGCAAAATACAAATCAAACAAACAAAGCAGTAGAAAATGATCAAAAGGGAAAGATATATGTATGAAAATCAAACATTCTCCAATATAAATTCATGTTTGGGACTAGCAGTACGTGTTTCGACTTAATTTAATTTGGGCTGTGTTTATTTACGCGGTAGTATTATATTTCAATTTCACGGTTTTGTAAATAGAAACAACTTATTTTCCTTCTTAACCTATCGAAAAGACTGGTCAATAGCGTAGAATTGCTTTCCCAAAGATTTGGATAAAAAATAAATTGATTCTGTTTACCAATTGAAAATCTTATCAAAGATTAGTTTTTAGTATCTTTTTACATACTCCCCGAACATACCCGAAAGTTTTTTTTAACAAAACAGCTGACTTTGACATAGAGCTTTCTTCACTGCTGGACGATGCCTCCAAAAATAGTAAAAAAGAGCTGTAAGAGAGAATCTGACGTATGAAAAATAAGAAAAAAGTTACAAATTCATACCCGGCTTTGTATCGGTATTCATTTGATAGAACAAATAACGAAACAAACCTGGTAAGAGTTTGATTTTGTTTCATCTTAAATTTCACAGAGAGCTTTGAAAAGTAACAGCAAGCTTTCACGTTGACCACCATCTTGTTGCTGAATATATAACTGAAAATACTGTGGAAAGATAGTTTTTTTTTAACTGGAATGCTGTACTATACCTATACTAGAATAAAAAAACGCACCTAATAATATTATGATGTATTGGCAGCATGTTGGCAGGGTTCTACGATTAACTTTTTCCGATTGAGAAGGTAGTACGTTTAATAGTGACGACAGGGGGCGATATCAGCGCTTTCCCCGCCATGGTGCTACTATAGTTTCCTTATACAATGCTATATACTAGCATAAAAAAAACGCCTAGTAAAATGCTTTGTTGTTGTTCCCCACGGGAAGTTTTTACTGTACTATATACTAGCATAGAAAAAAACACGCCTATAGGCTTAAAAAAAAACGCACCTAATAATGCAAAGATGTTGCGCATTCTCTGTTGGTTTGCTGTGGGGTATTTTAAAATGTATGTAATTAGCAGAGAGACCAAGATTTCTTTTATGTAGTTATTTTGATAAAATATTAATGTTCTCAGAATGATGTTGACATTTATTTAACGAGATAGATTGGATAAGAGCAGACTGGTATAATATAATATCAAAAGTATTGTAACGCGAACCCAACATTTACTACCAATTTCCTAATCGAAAACGTTCAACCGAAAACACAAGCGGCAACACTAGTGTAAGTGTAGAAATATACCAGGAGGGAAAATGTTTGACAGGAGTGGAGAGTGGAGACCATGTGGAAATTACTGGAGAGTTCTAGATGTAATGTCAATCGATATAAATAGGCCGCCGAGGCAACCATATGTCAGTTGTGATTATACAGTGATAATGTTAAGAGGTAATGTGATTATTGGTAGAGTTGAATTAGAGGTAGAATTGAAAGGTATAGTTTTATTTTTGCGAACTAAGCGCACGTTACAGTATAATAGAAAAATGAATACGTTTTGGAATTTTGAATTAAATTTTTGCTGGCTACCTAAGATTTTTTTAAATTTTGCTTTGTCACTGGTATGTACCTATATCTAATGGATTTCCAAGTGATGGCAGCAATACAGAATTGGGGATATTTATTTTTATATTTAGCAATGTGGAAATTGAATATACTGACTTATCTTTTGTGAACTATGCCAATTTTCGAACCTTTTTCATTTTTCAAAAAATAGATCAAAATGAAATCAATATTAAGTGCGCTAAATGTAGTGAAGTCTTAAAAAACAATTTTCGTTTGGGAAAATTTTATACCCGTGCCGTTAAAAATTGTAATCGCAGTTGAGTTGCCAGTAACGAAAAACAAATTTTTACCCTCTCTTTACAGGAAGAAAGCATTTACAAGACTTAATGCTTTTTCCCTGTGATCAAAATTACATTTTTGAATTTGAAAAATTACTTACGCAGGAGGCCGTGGTTTAAATAAACCAAAAAAGTCGCCGAATTTCAATAGGTTTTCACATATTCACCCCTATCACGAGATCCGTTCGGAGAAATCCCCGAATGAAAAACCACGATAGGAATCTCGAAAAAAAGCAAGCAAGATCCGAACGGATTCTAAAAAAGCATTGCCTGATTGAAAAAATTAGTATCCATTTTCGAAGTCAGCTTTCCTGTCAAAATAAATACTCCAAGCAATAGAAACAAAAATCCCTAAATTTAAAAAAAGAATCATTTAACTTTTCCCAAACACATTTTTTTACCGATTTTTATTTTCTAGTAAAAATTCATTTATATGCATTTTTGTGATTAAAATAAGTTATAATAGATCTGTATCATTGACCGAATCTTAAATATTATATGAAAAAAACATTTTTACTGTCGAATATAATCAAATATTTTCTTCACCAAGTTATTAATTCCCAAAAGAGGATTTTTGTTACGTGGTCCCAGAGTACTTTCCAATCTGTCAAATACAAATTCATTCACTTAACAAACCATAAAATAATTTGTGAAATCCAAGTTTGTTCACAGATAAAATTCAAGTGTTGTTTTGAGTGGTAACATATAAATGGAATCCAGACATAGCAAAAGGATACGCCAAACATCCAAAAGAAGAGGAAATAAAAACAGAGTTGAATCTACTTGGACCATTGTATATAGAATCTATAGTACTATCATCAGATAGCTTTTTCTGAGACCTTTATTCACCGAGTGGTGCGCTGAAATCGCTTAAGCAAAGAGACACAGACAAGAGAGAATTAAGCGCTTAAATTTCAAAAAGTGCCGAGAGAACCAAAATCAAAGCAAATTATTTAAGGTGGGGAGGAGAATCGAAAACACAAGACAAAGTATAGAGAATCAGTAATCTTATGGTTAAGCAAAGCAGAATAGGCATTGTATATATAATCTAAGTATTCTAGGTTAAGTATTCTAAGGTTAAATAAAAAAAGTATGTTTAAGTATTCTTAGGTTATTTTCTAAGTGTAATGTAAATAATGTTTCTGAAATGTAAATTAAAAATGTATATGGAAAATCTATTAGCTTTTGTTTAAATGAATAATTTAACCTTTTTTATCTTTTTAGGTACCTTGAAATTACAACTGATGGACCTGACCGCCTAGTCATTTTATTGTTTTGTTTTACTTTTTTGTTGTTTTTTATATTGATTTTTTGTTTTGTATATATATTTTATATTCCTATTTATTCTACCTTTTTTTCTCTTTTTTCTTAGTTAAGTATTCTTTCTGCTTTTCTTTCCGTTTTTGCTTTTTTCTATGCAGTATGAAGTGCAATTATTTTTCTCCTTTTCTTTCGCTTTTTTATTTTTTACAAACTTTTTTTTGACTGTGCAATATTGAATTCCCTTAGCTAGTCATTTTATTATTTTGTTATGTTATGCTTTTTTTTGATTTTTTATAAGTTATTTGAATTTATTTTATATTATTTTGTGATAGTTTTACGTTTTGTATATTGATTACTATATCAATTACAAATCAAGCAAATCAAGCATGCAAAGTAGTTAGTGAGGCAAGGCCTACTGGGGAACCTCATTAAAAAAAACGAATCTTGTATTTTACCTCCTGGGTGATCCGGAAAAAAATACCGTTTTTTTTGTAGTTGCCTATAGTTTTCCTTCTAAAAAATCTATTCATCAAAATACTAACGTTTTTTTTTTTTTTTTTCAGATTCGTTTTTATCTTACATAATTTTGCATTTCTATACTTACTTTTGTAAACTATTTTTCGAACATTTACAAAAAAATATTCTTCAATATCATTTTTCAAATATAAAATAATAAATTCGAAATGCGAAAAAAGTTTCTGCTTCATCAATACAAAATTCCATTTTTCATGAAACTTTACAACGTAGCAATTTCATTTTATCCCTTCAAATTGAAATTTCAGTACCTCAAACAGAACAGTATGATCAGATGTTCAATTGTACATAAAATCTTTCTTGACCTACTACCACCACTATACCCCACCCTAAAAGAAAGACAAAACAATTCATGTAATTAATTTCTCACACCTATTCTGCTTTGCTTAACCATAAGATTACTGATTCTCTATACAATGTCTTGTGTTTTCGATTCTCCTCCCCACGTTAAATAATTTGCTTTGATTTCTGCTTTGCTTATGGGTTATGATATGATATGATTACTGAAATAATGATTCTCTATACGTTCTCTGTTGTCTTCGATTTTGTTCCCCACCTTAAATAATTTGCTCTGATTTTGGTCCTCTTGGCACTATTTGAAATTTAAGCGCTTAATTCTCTCTCGTCTGTGTCTCTTATGCTTTCTTTACTTAAGCGATTTCAGCGCACCACTCGGCCAATGCAGGTGACAAAAGAAGCTATCTGATGGTAGTACTATAGATTATATATACAATGCTTGGACCTCAATCAAAAGATGCAGGAACTGGAGTTATTTGAATTTTCCAATGAATGAAAAGGTCGAATAGCTTTACAAATTGCATTTCAAATTTTTTTCTTTAATTTACGAAATAATTTTTGTTTTTATTGTTTTTTCTTAAGTAGAATTATATTTTGTAAATTTGTTTTATACAAATGTTTTTTTTATATTTTAACAAATGGATTTTACCTACGCTCTACGACAGAAGAAACTTGTCGTAGAAAAGGATGTCACATTTCCGTTTCATTCGGAATCAGTGATACCAAATTCCCCGAATTTCGAAATTATTAGTAGATTTTACACTACGAATATACTAAGAACGAATTTTGCAATAGCTTTTTCGTGATTCGTAGCAAATTTTGGATTACGATGGAATTCGTGATAGGGCTGATTGTGTGTTTCATTGAGTGAATAAAGACCTGCATTTGATGTAGATAAAAATTAGATCTTCGTAAAATGAATATGAATTTTCGGACTTGAGGCTCCAATTAGCTGAAAAGAATATAAACATTCTTTGAGTAAGTTGATTTGTTTTAATTTTGTGCAGTGCAGTCTAGTATAATTGCAAAAGTATAAAAAGCAAAATTTACAATAAACCGCGAGTCACACACGGCTACGGCTGGTTGCCAGCAGCGAGTCGAGTAGCCGCTACTGCCAGCGACTGATCTCGTTCAGCTTTGTGGGACCACGAAATTCACCACACGTTTATAGCATTGAATTTCGCCATGAAAACAAAACAAATCATTTTTGTAAGAAATTTAAATAAATGTTTAACTTAACTAGACTTTAATTTTGTAGGTTTTTGTATCAATCCTAAAGTGAATCGAACAATTTTGTTATATCGAAATTCCTGAGAAAGAATTATGGGGAAAAAAGAAGTACCTAATTTAAAGAATCAAAAAATATCTTTTGACTTAAAAAAATCTGCGAATCATTTTGACTCATATTCTCGAAGTAATTCAGCATGCAAGTAACTATTAGACTAAAGTATCTCACCTTGTATTTTCTTTTGATATTTAGTTTTCTTTTCAAAATTATCTGGAAGAGTTCTTTTGTTCTTTAACAGCTAGAGTTGCTACACTTTTTATTTCGCGAAAGTTACCTTTACGATGAATCGGAACTACTCGTCGCGATTGGATTATCCGAATCCAATTAATAAGAAACAATTAATAAAATAAACGAAATTAAAAAACGATTGAAAGAAATGCACAACCGGTGTGCCGCGAGGTAAACAAACGAACTGTCAATCGCGCTGATAAGTAAAAGTGTAACACTCAGCAGGTAGGCTGCTGACACCACGACTAAGCTCAGCTGGGCTGGGTTCGTAAACAATGTAATGATAGCGTAGCGCGAATAAGACGATCGATCGCGAATAAAAGAACCGATTAATTTAATAATTAAAAGAATGAATTAAAATGTATTATTTCTCAGTACAGGGTGTACTAAGAAAAGATGGGCGCCAGGAAATTTTGTGGTGAAATTTCCAAACCAAGAATGAAGTCTGTAATAGTTAAAATATCAAATAAAATACGCAAGTTAAATTCCCAAAGGGATTTAAAGCTATTTATTTTGTTTAACTGTTGGGAAAACCGTACAAGAAGTTGGATTAAAAACCCAAATCTTTTCAACTATAAAATTACAATGGTGGACGGTTAGGTGAACCGTTTAAAAATGTAAACAAATGAAATAACCGGAAGATTGAAACGTTAATTGTTCTTTCCCGAAAAGAACAATTAATAAAGATTAAAAAGGGGTCGCGTGTCTCACAATTATTGAGAATTTCGACGGCAAAGATCAACCGAATACTAATTTGACAACACTTGCAAAACTACAAAACTCTACTTATCTTTTTTCCAGCTACTCCTTCCTCCTTCAAATTTTCTATGCTCCGTCCGTCTGACGTTTTCTTCTCCTTTTCTCAATTTTACTCCTTCCACTGACTCTAATTCTTTTTCTAAAATTTCTCTAACACTTTCTGCTAAATAAAACTATTTCCAACTTTCACTGTTTTAACTTTCTATTTCTCTTTATAAAATCGCAAGTTTGCAAAAATAAACCACTTGTTAACTAGGTCAACCAAGAAGAGGTTGATCTTGTCAACTTGTCCTTTCTCGACTTTCAAATTCACACACACATTCATACAATCGGCCAATCGTGTCTCGAGGTTTTCTGTCACGGCTTTCTAGCACATGCAGCCTTATGGCTGACAAGCACCTCCGTTGTCGAATTCCAGCGAGACCTTTCATTCGCACAATTTTCCAAACACATTGAACTGAAAAAGTTGTTGGGGGTTTGCGCAGATTTGGGGAAAAGGGAAAACTATTAACGTTTTATTCTTATGATTCGGTTTTACAAAAGTGAAAGTTAAATTTAGGATGTTTACACTTGCAGCACTACGCTGCACAGTGTGTATCATAACGAAGTATGGCTTTCACACGGGCAATTTCAATTGTTCTCATCGGTGATATGTGTATGTATGTGTATAGTGTTGTGTGTGTGATATCCTGCTTTATGTAGTGTGTGTAATGAGGTGTGAATCAGGGACCTGCAGTGAATGTCTCATTTTGTGAATGCATTCACTTATTCATTGCCTTCCACACCATTCAGACACCATTCATCTTAATCCAAAGCAATACACACACTGCACTCTCTTTTAGACAACAAAACAGGTTCTCATTCTAATTCACTTAACTGCAGCAATGGCAGGCAATGACAATATGTGTATGCGTATGAACTTGTGCGGATAGTGTCGATGGCAACGAATAATCTACAAGGCAACGAATAATTTCAAAAGGCAACGAATATTTCACAGTGCAATGCTGTGATGAAGAACACATCTGTTAAACTGAAATATCTGAAAGAAGAGTATAATTTTTTTTTTCCTTTAGCAGGGCGTAGTGTGTGGGGTAAATAACACTGATGAGGATGTATTGAGTAGATGCTAGATGTGCGGCTGCTGAAATCTAAATCGCAAAATTTTTTGAAATAAAATTTTTATTTGGGATAAAATGTGGTTCTAAGAAAATTAAGTAGGTACGTACATAGTTTATTATTTACCCCTTAATCTGGTTTTTTTTAACCGAAGTATAAATTAATCTATGGGTAGGGTTATATAATTTTAAATCCTGAAAAACCTACTGATAATGTTAAAAACAGGTACTAAAGTGTTTGTTCCTACTTTTTTATGCATTTCCGGTGCAGGTAAAAACTGTCATATCTTTTTAGAATCAGGTATGTCGTTCGCAATCGACCTGCTATTAAATTTTTTGCACTACTTTCCCTTTATAGTGTATTAGGAATTCAAATTTGTTTTTTACGATTTGAAATAAGTATTTAAAGGCGATCTGGTTTAAATTACCTATCATTATTTGAAAGTATAACAGTGAAGAAGTTCAATTGTAAGAAGACAAAACGCAACCATCACTTCTATAATTAACAAAAAAAAAAAACCCCAATATAAATAACGCCCAAGTCAGGTCAAAAAATGTGTACCTTTCTGTGCGATCTCGGAAAAACAAAATAGTTTCATCTATGAACAAGAACATGAAAAAATATTCGTTGTCATCCCTCATCATTCGTGAATGTTTGGTTTTTTTTTCGAATGAAGTGAATGGTGTACCTGTTTGAGTTTGAATGGTCCATTCTTTCATCATTCATGGGCACAAGCAATGCGAAGGCATGTATTCACGAGTGTTGTGTACTTTTTCCACAAGCATCACACTTGTTTCATCGTTGTGAGCGTGAAACTGTGTACGGCTTGTTTTTCGGGGGATGATTCGAAAGCGCAAGTGATTGCACTCATGCAGTTCTCTGGCTGTGAATGATGATGAGTGTGAAGGTGATATACGTGAATGATGATAATGGGTGGATGATGTTATAAGTGCATGGATGTAAGTATGTGTAAATGATGATAATGATGTGAATGTCGATGAATGAGTATGATGATGTTTGTGAGTTACGAAGTGTGACATGACATTCGATTAAGTAAATGGTGTGCGAGTCTCCAGAGGCTTCTGGCTCGACACACCAAACGCCGACATCCGTTCAGCTCATCCGCTGATTACGACATGCACCTATTTTGTCATTTGCTCAAAGCTATGTTTCGATCACATTGCTAAGAGCAAACAACGGAGAAATGATGGAACGAAGAAATGATAGGGAAAGGTTTGAGGAAAAGAGAGGGATATCGAAATTAAAATAACTAAATGTAAGAATGGTTTTTGTTGCGGGAAAATATACCGTAACAAATTCCACCCTTACCTACCAAAGAGAGAAACTGGGCTTTTCGAAAGAAAAGCCGAAGTAACAGGAAAAGAAAAGGTAAGACAACACAACCAAATGGAGCACACACTAGCAGACAACACAACCAGAACTCAATCGCTCCTGGCGAGAGTATGAGCACATCACAGAGCTTTTACTGCTCTCAGTATATCTTTGCGAGCACATCCTTGCTACGCGACTACCTTACGCCCTCTCTTCCGGGTCGTCGGAATAAGGTTTGAGGTCCTTGACATTCCACGTTCCTCGAGAGACACCATTGGCATCTTCGAGAACGTATGTCCAAGCCGACACTCTTTTCTTCACCCGAAACGGGCCCACAAACTTCGGCGCTAACTTTGCAGCGTAATAATTCGCTGCATCAGAAAGCGCGAAGTTACGTCGCCAAACCAACTCGTTTGGAAGGAACTGAACGTCCCTGCGTCGAAGGTTATAGCTTTTCGCTGCCTTCTTAGACGCCGACTCTAATCTCAAAGCTATCTGTTCCCTAAGCTTCCTAAACTGTTCCCTACTGAAGTCCCTATCGCTATTCCTACTCTGGTCCCTATCACTATCCCTACTATTTTGAATGGCCGTTGCGGTGGAGGAACCAGCAAACGTCACCATTCCCCTACCGAAATTCGCGTAATACGGTGAAACTCCTAAAACTTCGTGCTGGGCTGTGCGAATACTGCACGCTACTTTCGCAAGTTACGAATCCCAGACCCTATGATTATCTGACACATAAGCCCTAAGTGTAGTCTTTAAAATCTGATTTATACGTTCCGCCGGATTCGCTTGCGGATGGTAATGCGCGGTAAACCGAATCGACGAACCGTAGGCATCACACAACGTTTTCAGTTCCTTGCTCTTGAACTGGGGACCGTTGTCGCAGACAACAAATTTTGGTACGCCGAACAGAAGAAAAACGTTGTCTTCCAACTCTTTACAAACCGATTTGGATGTAGCAGATTTCAATGGGAACAACAGAGGGAATTTGGTAAAATAATCCACCACTGTCAGAATATAAATAAAACCCCTACTCGACTTAGGTAATGGACCAACTAAGTCCACACACACCATTTCCCAAGGGTCGGTAACCCCTTTCCTCTCCGTCATCAACCCAGCCGGTTTCTCGTTAATCGGCTTCACGCTTTGGCACACTTTACAAAACCTAACATATTTAGTAATATCTGACCTCATCTTAGGCCAGTAATACTTCTCTCCTATCCTAGCAAATGTTTTCTTTACCCCCATATGCCCTGCTAATGGATGGTCATGATTATCAAATAAAATCTTTTTCCTATCTTCCCTACCTACTACTAATTTCCACTCGCTACTACTGTCATGGACTATCACATGACTTGACCTAACAAACTTATATAATTTTCCATCTTCTACTCTCCACGCTGGAAAAGACAACGGTTTCTTTTCCACCTCCGATATCATTTTTCCAATCCAAGGGTCGGTTGTTGGCTCGGAAATCCCAGAAACAACTGGCACACTCCTAGAGAGCATGTCCGGCACTACATGATCCTTCCCTTTACGATGGATGATATCGAAGTCAAACTGCTGCATACGTACAGCCCACCTCGCCAGCCTTCCCGCTGGATCCTTCAACTTGCTAAGCCAAATCAAGGAGTAGTGATCGGTAATTACCGAAAACCTAACTCCCTCCAGATAAGGCCGCAACTTTTCTATCGCCCACAAAACTGCCAGGCACTCTTTCTCTGTGGTCGAATAATTTCGCTCACACCTATTAAGTGATCTGCTCAAATAGCAAATCACCTTCTCACCTTCCTCGAAGGTCTGACTCAAAACAGCCCCGATCCCAAAATCAGAAGCATCCGTTTGAACGACAAACGGCTTCGAAAAATCAGGACACGTCAAAATGGGCGCTGCTACTAAACACTCTTTAGCTTTCCTAAAGCTCTCCTCACAAACACTATTCCACTCAAACTTCTTGTTTTTCCTAAGTAAATCGGACAACGGCTTCACCAAACTCGCAAAGTTTGGTATAAATCGCCTATACCAGGACACCGTGCCGATAAAACTCCTAACTTCTTTTACATTCTTGGGCGATGGAATTCCTAACATACTCTCTATCTTCTCTGGATCCATGTGTAAACCATTGCGGTCTACAACATAGCCTAAAAACTTCAGAGATGGCCTACAAAAATTACATTTTTCCCTACCAACTTTTAGACCTGCCTTAATAAGTCTTCTGAAGACTTCTTCTAAAATCTCCATATGCTTCTCAAATGTATCTGTGACGATAATGATATCATCCAGATACACGAAGACATATGGTTCTAACTCGGGTCCTAAAACGTTATCAATAAACCTTTGCCAAGTTGCGGGAGCATTGTGCAACCCGAACGGCATTCTTAAGAACTGAAACAGACCGCGGCCAGGTACCGTAAAGGCAGTATATTTTCTTGACTCTTTTTCCATCGGAATCTGCCAATAGGCCGACTTGATGTCCAAAGAAGACAAGAATTTCGCGTTATTCAGCTTATCCAGGATAGCTGTTATTTATGGAAGGGGGTACGCGTCCCTGTCTGTAGCCGCATTCAACTTCCTGAAATCTACACAAAACCTATACGTACCATCCTTCTTCTTAATCATGACAATGGGTGAAGCCCATGGACTGTCAGATTTTTCTATAACCCCCTCTGCTAACATTTCTTCTAATTCCTTATCTATGAAAGACTGAATGGCAGGAGATACCGGATAATATCTCTGCTTAATGGGTTCAGCTTCCGTCCTAATCTTGTGCTCCACCATCTGTGTGCACCCTAATCCTTCAGGCATTTCTTTAAATGTCCTGTCTAAAAATCTTTCTAACTGTTGTTTTTCTACCTCTCCTACCTCAGTCAAATGCTCAGAATGGGAAATCGAATTCATCGAATTCTGATTCGAAAATTCCCATTCCCCTGATTGTTAATCCGGGACTATTCCCGCTAAAGCCCAAAAATCGGCTCCTAAAATCAGACTATGAGGAAGATGAGGCATAACTAAACACCCTACTAAAACTACCTTGCCTTTAATTGTAATTGGAAGTGAAACTTCACCTTCCACCTGTACTTCTACACCATCAGCTAATCTAACACTACCTACTTTGCTAGTGCCTGACTTTATACCTAAGCCCTGTAAAATTTCCCATCCATCCCTACATATGATTGTGCAAGAAGCACCCGAATCTAAAAGCCCTACTAACCTAATCCCATAAATACTAACACCTATATATGGTCCCTTGTCCCTACCTACATGCTCAAGCGCGAAACTCAAATTGAATTCCGCCGACTGGTTACCAGTAGGCAACCCCGACGCATTTAACGGCGCTCTCGTCCTACTGACCCGAGAGTGCGTCTGCCGTTTCCCGAACACTGAGGGCAGTTACTCTTCGTAACTCCCTGTTTCCCACACCCAAAACAACTCCTAGGAGCGGAACACCTTTTTGCAAGATGGCCTTCTCCATTGCAATTATAGCACCTATACGACCTCGATGAATTGACGGGCGGACGAGATTGGGTGTTGTCCTCAACAACCGCAACTCTCCTTACAGCCGGCCTCGCTGACATGAAATTCGAGTTAGGACTCGACTCCTGCACGACCTGTCGAGTTCGATTGTTTCCTTCAACAACCGAAACTCTGGGTGGTTCAACTCCTACATAAGCCAGATCTGGCTCAAGTAGGTTCCTACTTCTACTGTTGGGCGGTGGAACGTATGACTCAACGTTAGCCCTGACAAAACTGCGCCCTAATCTGACCAACTCGGAAACGCTAGTCGGATTAGCCAATCCAAGCTGCGTCTGGTAGAAAGGGGTCAGATTCTTTTGAATCATTCCTAACTTTCTACCCTCCAAGATGGGTTCGGAAAGCCTTCCAAACAAATTTTGCATCGTCGCCACATAGACTCCGATGGATTCATCTCGGCCTTGTGTGCGACGCCTAATCTCATCTAATAGTAAATCCTAGTAATTTGGTGGTAAGAACTCCAGCTTTAACTCGCTGACTAGTTCTTGCCACGAACCTATCGAAACCTATCTCTTAAAAAAGATGATATTCAGCAAATCTACATTAAAGACATTTCTTCGAAGAGTGCTCATGGTAATCACTCTGGCTCCGGTGCAACCTACAACAAACCGAACAACAAGACAATCTGTGTTAAATTTTCGTCGCAAGATGCAAAGAAAAAAGTTATGATGAGTAAGCGATCAGCTGTTAAAAATCTTAATTCGTCATTATTTATTTCTGGTGGTGATAGTAGAATTTATATCAATAATTGTTTCACTAACTATACAAAAGCTCTGTACATGGAAGCAAAAAAAAAGAAAATCGAGTTAAAATATAAATATTTATGGTTCAAAAACTGTCGCATTTTAATGCGAAAAGAAGATAAAGGAAGGGTTGTTGTTATCAAGTCGTTCAATGATTTAGTTTCATTGAATGTTTAAGTTTATGTGCTCTTATCTTAAGATCCATGTTCTCTAATAACTTTATTCCTCAATCTTGCAACTACCTTCCCGATACTATTCGCAGAACTGATGACTGTATTTTCAATTCATCTGGCGTTGATCTTCAATCGTTTTTTGTAGTTCATCAGAACATTCGGAGTCTGAGACAAAATTTTGATTTGCTTGTGACCAATATAGAAGCACTGGCATACTTACCACATCTTATATTTGTTTCAGAGATTTGGATTTATGACTATGAAAGTGATTTTTATTCTATATCAGGTTATAATTTCTATTCGTGTACTAATAACTCGTATTCAGCGGGTGGTGTTGGTGTTTTTGTCCATGATTCTATTGAGTTCGATGCTTGTTGTCTTAACTGGTCGTCCGCTGATGTCTTACAACTGTCCGTGAATATACGTAATGAAGTTTTTAAGTTTGTTTGCATTTATAGACTAATTAACCATGATTGTAACTTATTTTTACAAATGCTTGAGACTTACTTATCAAACGAAAATATTCAAAATTTAGTCCTTCTAGGCGATATGAACATCGATATCCTGAGTTCAAATGTAACCTCTGATTTTTATTTAACTTTGGCAGCTCAGAATGGACTTATTTCTATTATTAATGAGCCAACTCGGCCTTGTTCGAAAACTTGTTTGGATCATGTCCTCATTAGAATGAATAATATTTCTATTGAAAAATACAAAGGTCTTAATTTTGATTTAAGTATTACAGATCATTGCATGACTGGAATTTTATTTCACAATCTGAAAACCAAAATTTACACCCAACCGGTCCCTCAATCTAGCTTGATAAATATCAGATTTGAACATCTCAACAATGCATTACGTTTTCAAACTTGGGACTCCGTATACTCTGTCGATAATGCTTCAAGTGCATATGATACATTCTTGCTAATATTTCAAAGCCACCTTGATAATTGTACAAAGCGATCAGCGAAAAAAAAGTCTGATAATAAACTAAAACCATGGATGAATTCTCACCTTTTAAAAAAAATTAAAACAAAAAACAAACTTAGTTCAAAGTGCTCAAGACATCCAAATAATGTCAGCTTAAAGAGACGTTTTTTTAAAACTAAGTAAAGAAGTTAATGAAGAGGTTAAGAAACAACGAAATTTCTTCTTCTCTTCTAAAGTTCAAACTTCGTTAGGTAACCCTAAAAAAGAATGGAAAGCTATTAATAGCATAATTAATATGAACTGCTCAGATGCTCCAAAGCCTATTATTCTAAACATTGATGGTGAAGATCTGTATGATCATACAATGATTGCAAATGTGTTCAACAACTATTTCTGCTCTGTTGGTAGCTTATCTTCGCTTAATGTTGGTAATGTTTTATGCAGCCGCTGTATTAATTCTGCTTTAAATCAAGATGAGTCTCAATGTAATAGCTTCGTTTTCAGTCCGATTTCAGGTTTTGAAATTCTTCAAATTATTAATAAGTTGGATAATTCTAATTCACAGGTTGAAGATAATTTCTCCAATTTGGTTCTCAAGAAGGTAGCTCTAAATGTAATCGATGTTTTGGTTCATATTTTCAATTTGAGTGTTACTACAGGAAACTTTCCTGATAAACTTAAGATAGCTCATGTTATTCCCTTATATAAGAAAGGTAACAAAAAAGATAAGAATAATTATAGGCCTATTTCCCTGTTGTCATCAGTGTCTAAAGTCTTTGAAAAAGCAATGAAGAATCGCATGATTAATTTCCTAAAAAGAATAAACTTTTTTAGCCCTGATCAATATGGTTTCAGAGATGGAGTCTCCACTGAAGATGCTCTACTAGAATTCTGTTCTTTAATTAACAAAGGTTTAGATACAAGACAATTTTGTTCGGGTCTTTTTGTAGACATAACCAAGGCGTTCGATACGGTAAACCACAATCTACTCTTGGACAAACTGTATTGTGCGGGTTTCCGTGGTGTTATTTTAAGCTGGTTTGAGTCTTTCTTAAAGCAAAGATCTCAAAAAGTAAGGATTAAAGAAAAGTTCAGTTCATGTAATGTTCTTACTCTTGGTGTTCCTCAAGGATCTGTCCTTGGTCCTATTTTATTCCTTGTTTACATAAACTCACTTTTTCCCAAAATTTTTGTGGCAAAGTCAAAGCGTTTGCAGATGACTTAGGTATTGCTTACGTTTCTAATAACCCTCATAACTTAGTTGTTGATATCAACAAAGACGTTCATATTCTTAGAATATGGTTTGCCGCTCACAAACTATCAATTAGCAATAAGACCAAACTAATGTTCTTCAATTTGAGTTCTATGCAGCAACCTGATATAGATATAACATTCCATGAACCTGATTGTCCTCGTCACTGTGACCTTACTTGTGTATGCGACCCCGCCAGCTCAAAAATAACATTCCGGCCCAACGAAAAATGCAATTCCTTCTGTTTTAAGATTGAAGTAGTTAATGAATTTAAATACTTAGGAATCATTTTTGATCAAAACATGAGTTGGTGTTACCACATAAATAAACTTAAGCAGTATCTTCTATGCTCTCTTCGTGCTATACACCGTCTTAAGAAGTATTTAAACAGTAAGTATTTGAGAATGGTTTACTTTGGAATTTTCCACCCCAAGTTAGAGTATGGATTAAGTTGTTGGGGAAGCTCTTACAACTCTAGAATGCTTCCAATAGCTATTTTGCAAAAGTCTGTTGTTAGAAAAATTTGTGGTGTTACTCGTCTTACACATTCCTTTCCTCTATTTAAGAAATTAAAAATCCTGCCCGTGAAACATCTGTTCTATTTTAAAGATTTGAAAATTTTCTTCTTGCGTAGCGGTTATTTACAAAGCCCGTTCTATGACTTTCATCGCTTGCGTAGTGCTTCTCAGTTCATTGTCACGATTCCCTCCTTCCGTACTACCCATTTCAAAAATTCTTATGCTGTAACTTCTTGTAGAATTTTCAATAAGCTACCCGCTTTAATACGCTGCATCAGGACACTACCTTCTTTCCTGAATAGAGTAAGATCATGGCTTTTTGAGTTTGATCACGAGGAAATAAAAATTTTGTAATAAGTACCCATACACCATCTTTTAATCTACTATACGGCTGGATTGAAAATGCATCATCATATTCATATATATTTAAGTCAACATTTCTAGTTCTTCGCTTCTTTAGCTCTTTTTTAACTTATTTTTTCGCTTCCATATTAATTTGTAATTTTTATTTTTTAAATGTAATTTGTAATGATTCACCCCACACTATTCTTTTTATTGCTAAACAATTTCCTTGAAGTGGCATTTATCACTATTTTTACTCTTTATAAAATAAAAAATGCCACTACTTTAATTCTTGTCTCATTGTTAATTTTATTTTTTAAAATCATGTTATACTATTTTATTATTGTAATACAAACAGAAACAAGAATAAAAGATGAAAAGATGAAAAAAAAACCCTAACTGCCCTAAACCATATTAATGCCCTACCTACAAACAAATCTGCTGCCGACCGCAACAGCTTTGCTTCCGTCACTCCACGAGCCTGACGGATCTCCTCAACTCTCTCTAGGAATGCGTTCACCGAGGCTCCGCAACGCTCTCCGGTGAACTTAACATCCCACTTCGCTAAATTCTCGAACCTTTCACTAACATAAACCCTTTCTCTATTCAATTCCCTATTCTCATCTATTCTATTAATATTAATTTCCCTAGCTATATTTTCTTCCCTACTTCCAGTTTCTAATACGACTGGTGTTATAGTTGGTACTGCTGATGTTGATGTTGTTGTTGCTGCTGCTGTTGATGTTGATGCTGGTACTGTTGTTGCTGTTGATGCTGCTGATGTTGATTGCAATGGCGCTGGTCCTGCCGCTGAAGCTCTCAGACTATCGGTTGATAGCTGACTACCATCTTTTTTCGCGTTTCCTACTTCCTCCGAATCTAGGACTTCCTCTAAGTCCGCTAATGCCATAATCAATTTGTTCTTTAGCCCTAACTTTAATTTTTCTTGTTCGCCATCTTCTGGCTGCGACCTATCTAACCTAGCGATACCCCACTCTACCTTAGCTAAACTCTTCAAATATTCCTTACACTTCCTACTCTTTGGTTTACTTTCTAAAATTTTCCCTACCTCTCCTAACTTATTCTCAACCGCTTCGTAATCCTGTTCAAAAGTGAACGGATACTTAGCGGGAGCACCTAACGAACCCCTACGCTCAAGCAATCTAGCTCCTCTTAGAGATTTTCTCATCTCATATACAGACCCTACTTCTAGCCCTCGGCTCCCCATTTCATAGGAGAGCTCGTCCTGTGCTAACCTATATATATCCATTTTCAACAACAAAAAACAAAACTAAAAAGTACCCTCAAAAAAAAATTTATACAAAATATTCCAAAAAGGATGAAAAAAAAATGACAAGTTTTAACAAAAAAACTCTCAACAAATGAAACTGAGTCTCAAAATAAACACTTTCAAGCTCCAATTGGATGCTTGAAACACAACTCAAAACACAAAAAAACCTATGTCAATTGACACCAAAACAACAAAAAAAAAAGTCACACAACACAGTAGGTATATATGTATATAAAAAAAAATTAAAATTAAAATAATATAATGATAATAAAATCAAGAGAAATGTATCAATAAACAAAAGCAGAAAAAATAAAATTATAATATGTGTGGTTGTGCCCCACAACTAAAAACACCCTGCAAAATTTTCTTTCTCGCCAATCGTGCGAGACAATTATTCAATTAGTGGCCACGAAAACCACCCAAAAGCAACAACAACTGCTTTATAAAATTTAAAGTGCACTTCCGTGTTCAACAAATATCACTTGTAATAAGAGAAAAAAAAATTACCAAAACAAAACAAAAACTTTCAATGCTAATTGCCACCCAGACACAGCAGACAATGTCGAATATCCTAATGTAAAAATAAAAATTAAAAAAAAACTCACTGTGGTATACAGACCAATAACAATAACAACAACTCGTTCCTTAAATTTTCCCACCGTTGCCCAAGCAATCAAGAATTGGGATTTTTTTTCTCCAGCAACACACTATTCGCACTTATCCAAAACAATTCACAGTTCTCACAATTTTCACTTTTCCTAGGGGATGAGAAAAAATACAAAAGTAAAATATTCTTTCACAAGCAAAATCAATAAAAAAGAACCTCACAAAACACGATTTACTTCCCTAAAACAATATGTAAATCACAGGTACCAAGTACCAAGAATATGCACGCACAAAAATGCACAATATACAAATGTATGTACAATCCGATATATATGTATGTTTTCCACTAAGATTTGCCCCACGTTGGGCGCCAATTTGTTACACTTTTTATTTCGCGAAAGTTAACTTTACGATGAATCGGAACTACTTGTCGCGATTGGATTATCCGAATCCAATTAATAAGAAACAATTAATAAAATAAACGAAATTAAAAAACGATTGAAAGAAATGCACAACCTGTGTGCCGCGAGGTAAACAAACGAACTGTCAATCGCGCTGATAAGTAAAAGTGTAACACTCAGCAGGTAGGCTGCTGACACCACGACTAAGCTCAGCTGGGCTGGGTTCGTAAACAATGTAATGATAGCGTAGCGCGAATAAGACGATCGATCGCGAATAAAAGAACCGATTAATTTAATAATTAAAAGAATGAATTAAAATGTATTATTTCTCAGTACAGGGTGTACTAAGAAAAGATGGGCGCCAGGAAATTTTGTGGTGAAATTTCCAAACCAAGAATAAAGTCTGTAATAGTTAAAATATCAAATAAAATACGCAAGTTAAATTCCCAAAGGGATTTAAAGCTATTTATTTTGTTTAACTGTTGGGAAAACCGTACAAGAAGTTGGATTAAAAACCCAAATCTTTTCAACTATAAAATTACAATGGTGGACGGTTAGGTGAACCGTTTAAAAATGTAAACAAATGAAATAACCGGAAGATTGAAACGTTAATTGTTCTTTCCCGAAAAGAACAATTAATAAAGATTAAAAAGGGGTCGCGTGTCTCACAATTATTGAGAATTTCGACGGCAAAGATCAACCGAATACTAATTTGACAACACTTGCAAAACTATAAAACTCTACTTATCTTTTTTCCAGCTACTCCTTCCTCCTTCAAATTTTCTATGCTCCGTCCGTCTGACGTTTTCTTCTCCTTTTCTCAATTTTACTCCTTCCACTGACTCTAATTCTTTTTCTAAAATTTCTCTAACACTTTCTGCTAAATAAAACTATTTCCAACTTTCACTGTTTTAACTTTCTATTTCTCTTTATAAAATCGCAAGTTTGCAAAAATAAACCACTTGCTAACTAGGTCAACCAAGAAGAGGTTGATCTTGTCAACTTGTCCTTTCTCGACTTTCAAATTCACACACACATTCATACAATCGGCCAATCGTGTCTCGAGGTTTTCTGTCACGGCTTTCTAGCACATGCAGCCTTATGGCTGACAAGCACCTCCGTTGTCGAATTCCAGCGAGACCTTTCATTCGCACAATTTTCCAAACACATTGAACTGAAAAAGTTGTTGGGGGTTTGTTCCCAAAACTTATCCAGCTCATTAGTCGAGATCAGACCCCTCCCATAAAACATGTCGAGAAAAATGAAAGTTCCTGAAAGTTGAAAATAATACTTCTGGGCATTTTCCCAGTTACTCTACTATATATTCTACTGAGTCAGGGAAAGGATAAAATTCTCAATGTTACAACTTTTCGAAAATTGAAGAAGGAAGGAAAAGCTAATAAAACCAAAATGAACTACTTTACCCTATTCGGTGGATCTTTGCGCAGATTTGGGGAAAAGGGAAAACTATTAACGTTTCATTCTTATGATTCGGTTTTACAAAAGTGAAAGTTAAATTTAGGATGTTTACACTTGCAGCACTACGCTGCACAGTGTGTATCATAACGAAGTATGGCTTTCACACGGGCAATTTCAATTGTTCTCATCGGTGATATGTGTATGTATGTGTATAGTGTTGTGTGTGTGATATCCTGCTTTATGTAGTGTGTGTAATGAGGTGTGAATGATGATGAGTGTGAAGGTGATATACGTGAATGATGATAATGGGTGGATGATGTTATAAGTGCATGGATGTAAGTATGTATAAATGATGATAATGATGTGAATGTCGATGAATGAGTATGATGATGTTTGTGAGTTACGAAGTGTGACATGACATTCGATTAAGTAAATGGTGTGCGAGTCTCCAGAGGCTTCTGGCTCGACACACCAAACGCCGACATCCGTTCAGCTCATCCGCTGATTACGACATGCACCTATTTTGTCATTTGCTCAAAGCTATGTTTCGATCACATTGCTAAGAGCAAACAACGGAGAAATGATGGGACGAAGAAATGATAGGGAAAGGTTTGAGGAAAAGAGAGGGATATCGAAATTAAAATAACTAAATGTAAGAATGGTTTTTGTTGCGGGAAAATATACCGTAACAGAGTCTTACTTCATTACGTTGGCACAAAATGAAAAAAGGAACAAAAAATTGGAAATAGTAAGGACCGAGTTAGTAAAAATTGTTAGCAACGAAAAGATATTTTATATATTGGACAGTAAAAAATATGTAAATTGAGATGAAAATTACCTGTATTATGAAATGCAAATTGAAATTTTCAATAAATAGTTTAATGTGACAATAAACGGTTTATTAAAAAGTTAACTGTTTTACTAAAAGGAAATTTTCATTGAAAACAAATGGTTTATTGCGCCAATAAATGATTTGTTGGGACAGTAAATGGTTCATTGGAAGCAAACTGCTTTATGAAATGAAAATTATACAAAATACGGCAATAACTAGCAAAATCAATTTTTTATTCCACAAAAATCTCAAGTAAAAAAAAGTTCAATAAAGTAAGTATTGAACTTTTTTTTACTTGAGATTTTTGTGGAATAAAAAATTGATTTTGCTAGTTATTGCCGTATTTTGTATAATTTTCATTTCATAAAGCAGTTTGCTTCCAATGAACCATTTACTGTCCCAACAAATCATTATCTTTATGAACTGAAACCTGAAACTGACCACTCACACAAGCAACGAAGCATTTACACTGTCAGACAAAATAAAGTGCAAATGCACTTGACTCATTTTAAAAATGCAGAGAATAAACAATGAGGAAGATTAATCACTCTATTTAATGTTACTACGTTATATTTTGTCATTGTTTATCAAACCTTTATAAATACTCCGTTATTTTTGCTCTCTTTTAAACATGAACTGCATTAATTTTCAAGCAAATGACATTGAGCTCGGACAAAATAAAGTGCAATTTTTTAATACATGTGCAAAGTATAGCTAATAATAGTCAAAAATAAAAATTTAAGCCAAAATGATCAGAAGGTGAGGTTATCTTATGCCCGTTTGCAAAAATTTTGTTTCAGGTTCAATTTTATTTTCATAAGCTTTGACATGGAACAACTCTCACCCGAATTGAAAGAAGTTTTAGTTTCGGACCGTTGACGTGGGTTGACCTTCCGTAAATTAAGTGAAAAATATAGTCTGTCAATTTCTGGAACCAAGAAGGTTTATTTGAGCTTCATTAAACGGTGATCTGCTGCCAGTTTTAGAAGTCAAAGTGGAAGAAAGAGGAAAACAACACCGCAGAATCACAATAGAGGCCAGAAAAAACCGTTATCCACAGCTAGAAACATTGAAGAAGACCTACAATTAGACGTAAGACCAAGGACAGTCCAAAGGTGTCTTAATGAAAGTGGGCTACGAAACTATTTGGCAAAGAGAAAACTTTTGCTATGCCAAATAATTATAAAAAAAAGACTTGCTTTCGCAAAAAAGTATTTAACAAGACCACAATCGTTTTGGGAAAGCATAATTAGGCTTCATGAGTCTAAATTTGAGTTAACAAATTCCAAATCAAGGAAAAGAGTTTGGTGCAAGCCCAAGGAAAGACTAGACCAAAGATGCATTAAAAAAATCGTCAAACATGGTGGTGGGTCTATTATGGTTTGGAGATGTTTTCCCTTTGGTGGCGTTGGGAATATTGTCAAAATTGACACCAAAATGACGGGTTCTCATTACGTCAACATTATTAGAGAAAACTTAGCTTCTTCGGCATCAAAAATATCGCTGGACAACTACATTTTCCAGCAAGATAATGATCCGAAGCATACTTGCAAAGTGGCAAAGCAGGTTTTCTCAAAACAACGTGGAAGTATTGGAATGGCCACCTCAATCCCAAGATCTCAATCCGATAGAGCATCTTTGGTCCATATTAGATGACAGAATTCCGTTAGATGGTCGGCGAAACATACCATCTTTTTGGGAAATCCTCCAATTTGAATGTAAGAGGATTCCATCTGAAATTTTGAGAAATCTTGTTCGCAGCATACCAAAACGACTTGCTGCTGTTATTCAAAATAAAGGAGCAGTCACCAGTTACTAATTCCTATGAAAATATATGTTTTTTGCTGATATTTTGAATTTGGACTTTATTTTGTCTTCTCTTTTTTCATGATTTGTTGCAACACATATTTTTTGTTATTTCAATTTTGGTTATATTTTGTTTATGAATACTGATACTTTTACTGTTTGTAAAAGAACTTAAATAAATTAAATAAAATGACTTTTTGAAGTACAGTTCATGAAAACAATACAAAATAAAGTGAGTTAGTATCTTAATTCCGGTTTGCACTTTATTTTGTCTAACAGTGTATTTTAATATTTCTTACTATTTCAAATTTATTACTTGTTTTTATTGTTCTATTCTTAATACTTTGTCACACTTTGTTACAACTTAATCAATATGACGTTCACTCATGACAAGAACCAGAAATAGACTTAATCGTTCGTCGGACAATTGCTCGTTTGGCTTGACCCTCATCCTCAATTCTGAAAAAGAGTCCACCGGTATCAGGTTAGGGCTCGCGATGTAAAAGATTTCCTCCTCCTATTTTTAGTTTTCCTAGATTCACTTTTCACTCGTAGTATAGTTACTGACTCAGATTCAACTTGTTTTCAATGGGTTCAATTTCGATGTTCAGGGGGTCTGGACCTCTGGACTCACCCATCAAGATCGGCAAGTGTTGGACGACACCAACCATTTGTCGAACTTTCGAACTTGGTGATTGGCAAGAGAACGGCAAGTTTTGGACGACACCAACAACTTGCTGAACTCTGTGAATGTACATAGGTATGTGTGCACTTTCGTTGGTATTCTACAGCGATGGCACATCACTCCAATGGTGGCTTATGTCGCGATACTAAATCCACGAAAGCGATTGGATGAGCGTAGCGTATGTGTGGATGAGAGCGGGGTTGAGGCCAGGCAAGAAGCTGGTCTTGAAGTGTGAGACGCTTTTTGACTAACTGACAAGCAATTCAGATCAGAGTTTTTATTTTGTGAGAAAATATCGGAGAGCGAAAGAAAATCAAAAACAAGTTAATTGTTTTTTTCTTTTTCGAGTAAAGTTTTATTTCTTGGTAGAAAGTGAATTTAGGAAAAAAAGGTTTGAGAAATCGTCAGGACGGGACGATAATTTTGAGAGGACAATATAAGGGAAACAAATAGACGGAGGACATTTTAAAAAAGCTAAGTACAGTGTATACATATACGTAATTCTTTTTTTAGTTTGTAATTTAAGCAATAATTTTCTAAAATTTACTTGTGACCTTTTTTTGTCTTCGCATCATCCAGATAATTACCTGGCACGCGCCCTTTTAATTTAAACCCCATTTGGGAGTATTCGGGATCGAATTTTAATGGTTCAACGTTTTGTACCTTTGTTCTTTGTGCTTTGAAAGACATTTGAAGGTCTTCTAGACATTTCTATATATACTATCACTGTTAACTTTACTTTACTTTCTTTTCTACAACCCCCATTATTTTCTTATAAATGATTTGGGTTTTTAATCTTGGTTCGCCAAGGTTTACCCAACAATAAAGTCATTAAAATCATCATTCCTACTTTTCATTTTATATTTCCTTAATTTAACATTTTTCAGTCAAGGCTTTGAAAATTCCTTCCTTTTGAAAATTTCCTGGCGCCCATTTAAATCAAGGACATCCTGTTCCGATTTATATTGATTTATAAAATAATGCAATTTTTTTGTCGTCCACTTGTTATCGCACATATACTTTTTATACGCTAACACCTTTTTTTGCCATTGTAAACCCAGCCGAGCTGAGTAGTGTGGAGTAGCCGCAGATTGTTTTTTATTGCAGCTTATTGCACTTTTTTCTGGCTTACCCATTCGAGTTTGACAGTTGTCATTCTCGACTTGAACCTTCGCGGCACCGGTTGTGCTTTTGTTTAAATTTACTTTTGGATACGTCAATCCAATAGTTCCGGTTTATAAGTTTATAAGTTTCATCTCATCATAAATATTAGTTTATAATTATATAAAAAAAGTGTAATAATATTCCCTCGGGAACGGGAACGTAAACGGAAATCTAGAAACCCTTAAATTCACAATCAGAATGCTACACTATCCCCGAGTAACATAAAATACAAATCATCCCCATATTCTTACGGGAAGGGGAATTCATACTTATATTATAAATGCGAAAGTAACTCTGTCTGTCCGCATTTCTATGTTATCATGTCCCACCCAAACTACTGAACCGATTTCAATGAAATTTGATACAGAGATAGTCGAGAGCCTGAGAAAGGACATAGGCATTCGAATATTACCAAGGGAACCGATCCTTATTCAAGTACTAAATGCAAAATTAGCTCTGTCTTTTCGTTTTCAATGTTACCGTCTCTCCCCCAAACTATTAAAGCGATTTAAATTAAATTTCGTGCAGAGATAGTCTAGAACCTGAGGAAGAACATAGTTTATATATTTTATCCCTATATTTCCACGGGAACGGGAACGTAAACGGGAAGCAAGAAACTAATGGACCGATCAAAAAATTTTTTTCACAATTAGATTGCTGCACTATCCTCGAGTTACATAAAATATATAAGGGGAATTCATACTAATATTATAAATGTAAATGTAAGTTTTTTATTTTTTTGATACCTCTTCATGCCTTAGCTGCTCAGTTCAATGATAGAAATAAGAGATTGTCCAAAATTGGAATAGGCTATAAGTACAGTAATCAACCATTTTTACACTCTGCACCCAATTTTTTTTCTCAAACTTTAGGAACAATTTTCCCGTTTTCTTACTTGGTCCTGGTTTTGTCCCGTTTTTATTTCATTCATTGGTGTATACAAAGTTTTCTTTATCATAAACAGCACGTTAATTTCTTAATCAATTCCTATAATTACAATTTTTGGTGCAACCAAAGATGAAATGTTGACATTGTTGTTTTCTTCTCGTATTTTTTTTTTCAAATTCTAATTCAATCTTTTTTGTAGATTCTTCGTTTCAACATTTATACAGTCAAACACATTGAAAAACTAAAGTAAAATAATGTGCAGTTAAAAATTGTTGATTTTGTTTTATTGAACTACATATACTTATGTCATTGTTATGTTGTTATCTTTTTTTATTATAAGATAAAAAATAAAGTTATAACATTATAATATGTTTGAGATATTTAGTTTTATTAAATCATATAGATAAAGATAAAAGCTAACTGTGTTACGAAATGGAAATTTCGAAATAAATTATTGCGCCAGTAAACAGTTCATTGTGCCATGTCTCTTTGACTTCCAATTCAACTCCAAAATTTTTTAACAATAACAAATTCTTTGTTATTGTATTTTTTCTAAACTGAAGCTGAACTAATCAGACCGAATTTTTTCTAAGTACAAGTACCAGAATGCTGTAATACATTCACTTAGAAATAATAAAATTCACAGCATGTGAGTGCTGTGAGTACGTGCAACGTAGCCCAGACACGGGTAGCCAAAGTGCAAGCCGTTCACCTTCCCACGTTCGATAATTTTGCGTTGAAGTTTTCTGAACAATGATCACATTGACTCTTCCTAATGGAAAACTTAAGTTCTTTCTCGACAGTCAATTTTTATTCAACATGATTTGACGCAGCCAGAAAAGAGCTAGAGTTCCTAAAAACAAAAAATCAGGTAAGAATTTATCTCTCTATCCATTCGTACTCGCCGGACAAAATAGACTAGATACAATTAACGTAAAATACCTTATTGAAGGCAAACCGAGAATACAACAAATACACTCAGTGCTAAAGGAAAAACATTGAAAAAACATTACCTTAAGAATATCTATGAGGGTTGAAGACGTACTGTTAACACCTTACCACTAGTGGGGGGATATTAATAGCATGAAATCAATAGCTTAGATAAGCACAGAGAACGTCTTTTGCGCAACCACAGTCGTTATCATATTCAATCAATTTTATTTATCAGTCTTCTTTTATATACAAAATTTGCTGAAACATTTCATATTATAATTTTCATACCCACGATACAACGCAATGCCAAATTTGCTGACACATTTCATAATATAATTTTCCTACCCCCGATACAACGTGAATATGATCTCCAATAACAGCACGGCTGCTTTTGGTGACACGAGGCAACAAACAAAACAGCCCAGATGCCTTGTCAACACAAAGTATGTACGAACTTGTACATTCTGCCCGGCCAAGATTGGTCTAGACCGTGAAGTCTGAAGTCGAATATCTCCGTGCATGGTTGGTTAAGGTTCAAGAATCTCGCGACTGTGCAGCTCGATGACAGGGTTTCCTGCTTTGCGTTTGCGTCTCCTTATTAGAACGGTGATAAAAAGTCCTCCAATAGAACTGTAGTTTATAGTCTGATGCATCTTGTGAGATTTAGTGATGGCAGGCAGTTGCTCATGGTTCTTGAGAGCTTTTATCCATTTTTGAACCGTTTTCAAGGAACATCTCTGGCATTTTCATTGGGATTGAAGTGTTCTGCGGCGTTTCTTGTAGCATCGTAGTAATCTTTGTGGCTGGTATAGTGCCGTATAAAATTCACTCGACAGGAGATTGTGTAACGCAATAGTCATAGTATCCTGTTTCAGTACACAGTTTTAATGTAGCTCTAGTATTCCGTCGCCTCTGAGTGTTATGTTCGAAACCATGTTGTTGCAGATCAGACTAAACGTGTATGTTTTGTTAAGTACCTACATACTTATATCCAACTGTTTCTCTTATTTAGTTGTATGGTGCTGGTGGAACGCTCCTTATTTTGCAAAACCCCGAAAGCTCTTTCTAGTGTGTTAATAGATCTAATTCGCATTTGCTTGCATTGGATCTCCGATTGAAGATAGCGTGCTGCTGATGACACAAGTACTTATCAAAGTGACTGCACTTACTCATTTCCTTTTTCGTCATCCGATAGTAAAACTCTCGAAGAATACACACTGTTCGATGTACACAAATTTGTTAGTATGAGCTGCTGGGACTGGTATTGTTTTAAATACTTCGAAATCTTATCTAGCGGATTTCTAATGTCAACGATAACATTTGGTTTTGTGACTCTTCCTCTTGAACGGTGTTGGTTTGTCCAGCGGCACTGGCAATTGTGGAGGCAAGTGGTTTTCAATTATTGCCACTTGGTCATTCAGTTGATCTGTTGCGATGAATAATGGATTGATCCTTGAGTGGTGAAGATCTGTAAGTACATCGAGCAAGGAGTTTTGGGTTTGCTGGAAGCTGAACATCGATAGTGCAGCGTGTGTTGAAAGTGTCAAGAAATTTTCTGAAGCTTAGTTTTCTTCTTTGACAGACTTAGCGTTAGCTGATAAAAGCTTTAGGTTGTTTTGGAGAATATGGAATTTTTGCTTGACTGCTTCTTGGTTTTTAAGTATTACAATGGTAGTAGGCTCCGCGATTATCGTTTAATTTTTGATCAGCCTAAGTAAGTGATAATCATTTGTTTCAATGTCTTTCCCGTATTGGTCGGCAAATTCTTTGTCTAGGACGCCAAAAAGTCTGTTTGCTCGCACTGTGTTAATGACATTATAAGGGTATTCATAACCCCTTGAAACGTGATTGGTTGAAAGATCGGATTTGTGTGTGCATGAGTGTCCAGACAGGGAGCTAGACTTGAAGTGGTAGACACTTCTTGGTTAGCTATCAAGCTGCAAAGTGTTTTTTTAGCAAATAGAAATTTTGAGAGTCTTAAACAAAGATCAAGTTTTAGTTTTTTTAGCGGAGAAGAAAAAGAAAAATTGTGGAAAAAGTGAAGAAAGTAGTGAGTCGATGCAGGAAGGCAGGATTCGAGGAAAAAAAGGTGTAAAAAGAAGACGTCAGCAGGACGTAGTTTGTGAGAAAATAGAGGAGAATAGCCGGAGGACATCTTGTCCAAAAATGATAAGTAGAGTGATTTTTGAGTGTCGTAATTTTTTTTCCAACTTGTGATTTGAAAAAATTTATAACCGTGTGGCCCCTTTTCATTTGTTTTGCCCAGAAAAATATGTGGTTTACGACCCCATATAAATTCTTCTCATATTGAGAATTTTCGGGAAGTTATTATTAACGGTCCAATCTTCGTTACTTGCCCTTGTAACGTGAGTTGCGGTCCTTCAGACCCCTTGTCCCACATAATTCGCATTTATACATTGTATAACGTCATTCATTTATTTTTTTTGCACTATCCATTTTGTAATATTTTGTCGAAAAGATTTGGGTTTTTAATCCAAGTTAGCTATGGTTTTCCAAACATGTAATAAATCATTTCATACCCTATTTAAAACAATCGTGTTCTTTACATTTTCAATTGTCATTCTTTTCTTTGGTCGTATTTTCACTTTCTCCCTTTCCAGCAAAAAATTTGAAAATTCCTTTTTCAAAAAAATATTTTCTGGCGCCCACGCTTATTTATTTAACAACACTGCACTTTATCAATTACATACCTATTTCATATTAAAACTCTTTTTATTAATCGTAATACGCAACCTACCTTAATAAAACTTCACATCTATATTATCATCGAACACACCCAGCTGAGTAGCCGTGGTTGACAGCATCTTTACCTGCTGTATGTTGCATTTTATTTTTCTTCACCCTTCATTCAGCTACAGACTAATTAAAACTCATTCATTCGCCATTATCATACCGGTGCACTTCGTGCAAAATTTCCTAATTAATTTTCTTGTTTTATTCGCGGTCAGTCTCGTTATCATCCTTAAATTTAGCTTATTTTTGTAAATAAATACAATCATTTCTGTAACCCTTGGGAGAAGGGAAGTTGAATAAAAGAGGAGAAAATAGTGCAACACAGTATGTATGTGTTGTAGTGGCGAAGCGTCCATATGATTATTTCCGACTTACCTTTTGAAATTCCCATCCGAAACATCTTAGACTTCTGGCAACATGAATCAAACTTAATCATACACATGATTTTGCTGCCAACACTTTTTTAACAACTACCACTCTGCTTTCCGTTTTATTCTACACACATTCATATTGGCTCTTCAATTCACTCCATAAACAAACACAAAACTTAAGCAACAAACAAGGTAACCCATTGTATATATAATCTATAGTACTATCATCCGATAGCTTTTTCTGAGACCTTTATTCACCGAGTGGTGCGCTGAAATCGCTTAAGCAAAGAGACACAGACGAGAGAGAATTAAGCGCTTTATACAATTATTTACAATATTCAAGAAATTTTATATATATATTACAGAAAAATGTACATGTTCGTATAAAATATAAATTAATATTAATGAAAAAGGAGCATAACATGAAATAGTTAGGACTATTCTATTGACGAAGTGTCAAGAGGCGAATAATCCGTTAATTGAAATGAGTAGGTACATTCAAGAGAATGGATATATATATATCTATATATCTATATACTATCTATACTATCTCAAAAGCTTGTTTACCGAATGACTTGAAATTTGAAGGGTACACTCGGCAAATGTACTATGTGTGCATAGAATTACTATCAACCAAATATTCCCAAATTTACGACTTCTTTTTAGCAAAAACCAAAAAAACCAACGCAAATTCGTAACTATTGGTAAAGGTGTAGATAATGACCCCACCCCCGGAGGGGGTGGGGTAAAGTTGGGGGTGGTAGGGGGTGCCTCCCACAACAACCTCCAAGTGCAAATAGGTGGCGGTCACGCCCCCAAAAATAGTTACACCCCCCATTTCATGAAATTTGATGAATTTGATGAATTTTATAAAATGTACAAGAGTTCCTTCGGCGTGGGGAAAAGTTGGAGAGGGTAGAGGATGTCCCCCACTCCCACAACATCCTCATAGTGCAAACACGTTGCATTTACCCACCCCATTCGAAAAAGTTATACCCCCCCCCCCCTCCCCATATCAGAAAAATTGCTGAATTCAATAAAATTTAATTCATCAGCACAAAATTTGTTTGGGGATGGGAGAAACATGGTGGTGTTGGAGGGTGCCCCCTAACAACTTCAAACAGGTGGCGCTCAACCCCTTCAAAATTTTTTTATTTTAATAATAATAGCCAATAATAGCCTATTCGCGCGAATTTTTCATTATTCATTAGTCAATATCTACACCTTTACCTAACTATTTTTTCCAAATATTTACCAAAAGTCCAATTTTGTATAGTATATTCATTTCATAATAATTCATGCCATGCATTTAGGATTGCAGATGAAAACGACGATAACTTTTTTTTTCGTTTTCGACAAGCCAGTTGGAATCGTGGAGGAATTGCGAGTTCATGTTTTGAAGCGGGGTATTCAGAGAACTATAACTCATAGTCTGCCTTATATTTTTAGCTTAAGACTTATATTTATCAGTCGATATGTATGTTAGTAATTTATAGTAAATTTAAAGTTCTATCTATTTACTGGTCATTGAAAAAAAATCCTAAGAACTCCCTCAAAAAACAGGCCGTTTCATAAGATGACTTCTTTAAATCTCAATTTGCTTGGTTATGGCCCACAAGATTACTGTTTTTGTTCCAATTTCTAGTGAAAAAAAAAAAAATAATAATAATTGTAACGGAAAATTTTTAAAATCAAATTTAACATGAAAAATTTTGAATTTTCTTAGGGAATTGCATTTTTCAAAAACATCCATTCCTTTATTTTTTTTAAATATATCTTCTTGCAAATGAAATTTAAATGGATACAAGTTATTGGCAAAAAAAATAGAAAAAAAAATAAAATAAAATAATAAAAACAAATAAATGAAAAAAAAAGAGTATTATCTAAGTTCCTACCTCCCAAGTTATCCCCTTTTTCATTAATTTTGCTGATCAAACTAAGCCCAGAAACTGACCTACATTTAAATCACACTAATATCATGTTTTCCACATCCGCAAAAACACAGGATAAGAAATATCGACCTACTACAACATCTTCATTATTTGTAATTATCTGTATTTATCTCAGCAAGCTAACTGACAAAAAAAAGTAACCGGTTTTCTTACTTTCCTGACTTGACACAATATTTCTATTCTCAACTCAACCCATCCAAAAACAAGAAATCTTAAAAAATGTTCATTCGGACATATTGTGTACATACATATATCTTCATCAGTGTGCCTTACAGGCCGCCTCCACCTGCAAGAATTTTCGTTATGTCGACTCGACTTGACATCAAAGACACAAATCAACGTTAGCGTGACTGGGCAAATAATGTTATGATATTTCATTTTGTACTCGAACCTCACCGATGGTGGATGCAGAATTTTGACAACGGAATGAAAGCAAAGACAAGAATTTTTACATTGAAATTTTTTATTTTTATTTTGAAATTTTCCAATCAGTCATAATTGTATTACTGTATTGCAAACTCGAAAAAAAAAAAAATGTTGAGAAAAACTTTTTTAAGGTTGTAATATGAGCTACCGATACGAACCGACACTGATGAAAGACGAAAAATTATGAGAAAAAATGATATTTTCCACTAACACGCACAAAAAACTTGCTACTGTCAAATTATGAATGATATATCTGTTTTTTATATGCCTACATGCACAGCGAATGCTCGTATAATTCTCACCCCTTTGTTCTGCTCATGCAAGTGCGTAATTCTTTTCTAGTTTCTGGCTGTTGCCGAGACAAAAAGAGAGAGAAAAGATTGAGAATTTGAAATCACACCCACACGCGACGATGGCAAGAGGGATCACTTTTAAGAGAATAAAATGATTTACTAATACAAGCAAACACTTTTACATGAGTTCTGAGTTCGCTAAAAAAGTCCACCTAGCCTTAAGGTTTGAAGTTGCGGCCTCGTTGTCGATTTAGGTAAAAAAAAATAGTGGGAACAGTTTTTAGTAGTAAGAAATTGAACAAGTAATAGCTAATTTATTGTAATGGAAAGTCATTGGTTTCGTTGGAAATATGATTAACTAAAACAATTTGCAAAAAAACCAAATTTAATAAAATCTTTGCCCTTTTTTTTAGGTGTCCGGGCACTAAAACCAAAATTGAATATGTTTTTCAGTACCCAGACATGCTGTCCGGGTACTAACAATGTGCGATTATCATGTATTTTCAGTACCCAGACAGGGATTGTTTCTTAAAATTATTGTGTCTGGCTGGGTACAGAAACAAAAGCGTTCGGATACTAGATCAGTCATTTTAAGAGACTTAATCATTGAGAGATTTAATCATTTTAAGAGATAAGCCCTGTATGGAATATGGATACAAAAAATGTCCGCTTACCTTATATTTTCAGTATCCAGGCAAGGCTTGTCTCTTAAAATGATTGGGTCTGGGTACTAAAACAAAGGCATCCGGGTACTAAATTTTGCTGTCCGGGTACTAACGCAAATGGAACTTTTCTGGATTGTGATTTTATTCATTTTAACAATGATTCCTTTGCATTTTACTTGAACGCTATATTATTAAGAAATGTCTATATTCTTACAATCAATAAAAGTTTCCGCGGTAGCACTTATGGTTACAAAATGGTTTGAAGTCAAAGTTGAGAAAAAAGTTAAGTGTCCGGGTACTAGTGCGTTTACCTTAATATGTTTATTGTGTGTAAAGCTGAATATCTTGATGAACGTGCACATTGAGAGGCCTATTTTCAGCCTTGAGACCTTGAGAGCAGTATCAGAAACACATACATGCAGGAATGTACACCCAAACGAAAATTAATAGATACATTTCAACGACGACTTGTCTGCATCTCTTTTGATTAATAGAAAGTTTTGTGTTATCCACAGCTTGCCAAGTGTGCCATTCACTTTGCCGACAATTGCGTTAATATGATTATTCCAAGTTAAATTCCTGTTGAACATAGTCCCTAGAATGTTAGCTTTATCTACATGATCGATTTTGGAGCCCTGTTTGTAAATATCTGTATAGCGAGTTCCTGCTCATTACATAATATTTCGATTTTGATGGATTCAAAAATAATCAATTCTTTACAGACAAAGCTGAACACCATAATTTTTTAAATCTTTTATGCTGGAATGATGGAAAAAATGACAGCGTGTAGATGTAAATGATGATGAAATGATGAGGGAAAAATGATGACATTCAAAATTTTTCGTGGTTATGTACATGTGATACGAAAAAAGTTGTCGGTGTTTTAAAAGATATCAAAATCTTAAGGCTAGGTGTCCCTTGCATTTTTCGTTAAAATTTGAAAGGTGCGTTGACTTATTGCTTCATAACTTTTGCAATTTTCCCGATAATTTTATGAAACAAAATGTATTGTAAAGATAATAAACACACAAACATTTGTGTATCATTCAAATGCTGAAAATTATTCCCTAGCGGTTTTTATAGGGACCGGAAGCCGTTTTTTTATTGAAAATTTCGATTTGTTCACTATTTTGGTCGGGGCATCCGTATTTATGAACTTTTTATTTTTTTCTTTTTCGTTTTGTAACTAGAAAATATATATGCAACTAACCTCCGAGCGTTTTTTTTTTCAAATTTTGTCTCCTTATATGAAAAAAACCTTCGTCAATTTGTTGTAATTTTTCGGTTTTCAGCATACTCTTATGGTAATAACTTTGGCGTTTATTAATATTTTTTCATGAAATAAAAAGGAAATAGTAGATAGATATCAGGCTCATCTTATAAAATCATTGGTAATAGTTTTAAGTGTTTTGAAACAGGTGTTATGATGAGAAGTTGGTGAAACTGCCTTTTTTTAGCTTATAAAGGATGGGGCAAGGCGTGGGTGTTTTCAAGTACATATATATAATATATACATTTTTTTGAAGGTAATAAAGCTCCTCAACTAACCTCCGAGCCCAAAATCAATATTTTTTTCTCCACACCGCTAAAATTCAACTTCAATAAAGTCATATTTGCAAACGATTTTTGAAAAACGAGAAGCCAAAAGAACCTCAATTTTTTGTTGGTATTTTTCTTTGATATAATCTTAATTAGTTTCAATAAAGAAATATACTATTGTGGTCACAGAATTTGGAATATAAATTCTAGAAAAACTGTCTACTTTGGGTTTTTTACTAGAAAATCTTGCTAAACATATACATATGCATTTCAGTTCGAAGCAAATCCGCCACCAATTTTAGCGCCGTTTTCTCGAAACGAAAATTGTTTTTAGACATACCATTGTATATAGAATCTATAGTACTATCACTTCGGGCTTACTAGCGCCATTTCAAGACGGCCAATAGAGTTACTAACTCATTAAAAGAGCGGAAAATCACAAGAGAAATCATTTCTCTTGCTATTATTAATTCGGAGGAGTAGTAGGGTGAAATGCTTAAGAATACAATTAATTGATATCTCTTTTAATTGTGTGTGCTATGGAGTATGCATTGTATATAGAATCTATAGTACTATCACTTCGGGCTTACTAGCGCCATTTCAAGACGGCCAATAGAGTTACTAACTCATTAAAAGAGCGGAAAATCACAAGAGAAATCATTTCTCTTGCTATTATTAATTCGGAGGAGTAGTAGGGTGAAATGCTTAAGAATACAATTAATTGATATCTCTTTTAATTGTGTGTGCTATGGAGTATGCATTGTATATAGAATCTATAGTACTATCACTTCGGGCTTACTAGCGCCATTTCAAGACGGCCAATAGAGTTACTAACTCATTAAAAGAGCGGAAAATCACAAGAGAAATCATTTCTCTTGCTATTATTAATTCGGAGGAGTAGTAGGGTGAAATGCTTAAGAATACAATTAATTGATATCTCTTTTAATTGTGTGTGCTATGGAGTATGGCAGGTAGCAAAGCAAAAGAAGACAACTTATTGTTTTTTCTTATGGGTTTTCATTCCTTCATTCTCCACAGCTAAGGTAAACATTTATTGTGGCTTTTGCATGGGACATGGGGTAAGACAACAGATCATGTTAAGATGTGTGTGTGCTATTGATATACATATGTCGTGAACTCATATGATCATATGACATGACTTGTGTGAATTACCTGTATGGTTGCAATGAGTGAACGAGGGGATGAAAATTCGTTTGTAGGCTCCTTTTGTGTGCTTTTTGTGTGGGGTAGAATATGTTGAAAGTTGAGATTTGATACTTTGTTTTTAAATACATACTTTGTTTATTTTATTGTTATCAAATTGTTCTAATTTTTATATGTTTGATTTACTGAAAGGTTATGAGCCTTATCACGAACTAAATACAAAATAATAAAGAAATTTGTATTGAGAAAAGATGTCTGAAACGAAATTCAGTATTGAAAAGCTTCGGCGAAGCGAAAACTTCGAAGACTGGAAATTTTCCGTTGAAGCTTATTTCCAAATGAAAGGGCTTTGGACGGCTGTTTCTGATGGTAGTGAGACGGAGAAGGATGCAACGAAGCTCTTAAACGCAAAATCAAAAATGAATAAGGGTTGAATTGCTTAAACGCCGATATAAGTGTCTTGAGCGTGTTTTAGCGCATAAATGTCATTTGATTCTGAGTATTGAGTTGTCATTCAGTGGTTTCCTTACAACTTTGAAAATTTTAAAACTAACTAAAATAGAAATTTATTCAAACTCAGGCGCGGATCTAGGGGGGGCAGGCAATAGGGGCAATTGCCCCCCCCCCCCTCTCTGTCAATAAAAATGTTAAATCTATAGCAAACTGTACGTATTCGCTAGAAAATTTCGGTTAGTCCCTAAATTGCTTTAAATAATAATTCATTCAATACCAAAAACTCAGACAGAAGGCATAAAAAAGTCAATGTCATTCGTTCGGGATTCACAATATTATTCAATACTTTTTGATGAAACAACTGCTGCATCTCACCCCTCCCAATTGAGTATTATATCACGCTACGTTAACAATGGTAGCATTCGTGTGGATTTTGTCTCTTTCGTGGATGCATTTGAGGAACTAGCTTATTCCAGAACTGATGAAGAATAAGAATCTGATGAGAAAAGCTGGAGGGAAACTGGAAGAAAACTAGCTGCCGAAGAGAAATCGGATGGAAATTTTAAATCTAAGGAGTTATCTCTAACTGGCAAAGCAAACTGTTATGCTTTCAGAAATTGTGGATCGCAGTGGCGTGACCTAAGCACCACGGCTGGCAAGGCTTCCATACTTATAACATTGTTTACATTCTTGCACTCTTAGTTTTTCTACGTCACTAAGATTATTTATCTTTTTTCTTTGCATTCTATTTTCAATCACACTGTATGCATTTTGGTAACTTTTCTGCTGTCAGCAATAAAACAGTTATTTGTCTTTGGGATAAAATTGTATTTTTTCGTTCGTGCATTATCAGCAATAATATCATTTAATTTGTATTGTTTTCATTCACACCTTTTTTATGTTCATTACTTGTCAGCAATAATTCTTTAATGTTCAATTCAGTAACGTCATTTGATATTCGAAACTATAAATTATTTTCTTTTGTTTTTGTTTTCTTATGCACATTTGTAAATATGTAGAGTAAGCAATTTTTAGGTATAAATATTAAGTCAATCAGAAATAAAGCATGATTTTGAAATAACCAACCAAGACTTTTACACGAACCTTCAAGTGAGTCTGCTTGAAACCTCTTCATTATCATCTCAAGGTGTTATAGTGTTGCACTGTAACCACCCTTGCTAATCATAGTGATACACTGTGATCTAGCCTACATCATTCGGTAGAAGCACCGATTGAACATTTGGTGACCCCGACGTGATTATTGCTTCCCTCACCAGCAGTAAGAAGCAATTTTCGCTACCAAACGCGTTGCCAAGGCTATAACATTGGCATTTTAATTGAACGTATCTTAAAGCGTTGCCAGGGCTAAAACACTGGCAAAACTGCAACATTGAAATCTGCTCAATTCATTGAACTCATTGAAGACTAAAACTTCAGAGAGAGATCCAGAGACGACGCGACGATCCAAAAATTTAAACTATGGAGGATGAACTGGATATCTACACAAAGGGTGCCAGGCAGAAGGTCATCACCGATGAATTGCTGCGTTTGCAATCCAACATTGCAAAGGACGGACCGGAAAGGAAAACAGCAGAATATGCAAGGAAGCGGTTGGTGTTGATTGAAGATCTTTGGAGTGAGTTCGAAAAGAATCACAATGACATCGAGGAGGGGGGAAAACACGATACACCATACTTCCAGGGCGACACAGCTGGGAAGGTCAAGCAACTCTACCAATCGCTAACACAATACCTTCTGTCCGTGATGAAGGCTGGGACATCGGAAAAACAAGCTGAAAAAGAATCAGCAAAGGAAAACGTGATGAGGGCTGGGACATCGGAAGGACAAGCTGAAAAGGTATTCGCAAGGGAACATTGTGAAGCTACTTCTCATTCGCTAACCTCAACACCGAACCAGGACATCGACACAACAAAGGTCTTTCGAAGGCAAAGGGCAATCCTGCAGTCATTGAAGCGATTGCTGGAAAACATAGAGGAGAGCGCAGAAGAGTATTCGAGCACGTGTTGCCGCCTAAAGATCGACCAAACAAAAGGCGTCTGGTCACAGATGGAGGAGGTTCATCAAAAAATTGCTGAGCTCCTAGAAGACCCAGAGAATGCAGGTTATGACATCGAAGAGTACTTCGCATTCGAGGACAGAGTCCAGAAAAATCTCCTCATGTTGTCAACCAAACTTGAAGGAGGCCGTCCTGATTCCCATCAAGCTGACACATTGAGGCAAACGGCAAAATTACCTAAAATAACCTTGCCAAGGTTTGACGGAAACTACCTGACCTGGAGGCAATACTGCGACTTGTTTACCGAATTGGTCCACAATCAAAAAATAGCCGATTGCCAAAAGTTGTTTTACCTAAAAACAACTCTGGAAGGTGAAGCAGAAAAACTGATACGCCACTTCCCCACCTCAGACGCCAACTACCACGCTGCTTGGAAGGTAGTTACTGAGCGGTTCGAAAACCCTCGGCTACTTGTCTCAGCACTTATCAATAAATTAATGGCGCAACCAACTTGTCATCAGGAAACAGCAAATCAAATAAAGGCATTGCACGACACTACAGTCGAATGCCTGCTGGGTCTTAAAAACCTAAAAATTGACATAGCAAACTGGGACCCACTCGTAATGAGTATTCTGATGAAAAAATTGGATCGGAATACTCTAACCCTTTGGGAGCAGTCCCTAAAACAGCCCAAGGAATTGCAGCCTTTGGATATATTTTTGAAGTTTTTGGAAACAAGGTTCCAGTCACTCGAAGCAATTGGAGGCAAGAGCAGCAAAAGAGACGAAGAAGAAAGAAGACGAGTCCATGGCTTCAAGGTGACAAGTTCTATAACCACCCAGAAGAAGGATTGCACATTGTGTAAGGCTCCACATCAATTATATGCGTGCCGTGCCTTCCTTGATCTAACACCATCGAACAGATTAAGTCACGTAAGAAACAACAAATTGTGTGTAAATTGTTTGAAGGATGGTCATACCTCCTATGATTGTCGTCACGGAAGCTGCTCAAAATGCTCAAAAAAACACAATACGTTGGTACATTTAACAAAGAGGGAGCTGCCGAACTCTAATAACCACAGTATTGGGCAACCAATTCAAGAATCCACCAACAAAAACACAACACTAGCAGCTGCAGGAATAAACAAGAAGGAGAGTTATGTATTTCTCAGCACAGTCATCGTGAACTTAGAGGGACAAGACGGTTCAACCATCAACTGCCGTGCGGTGTTGGACTCTGGGTCACAGATAAGTATCATCACAGAAAGAATGATACGAAGGCTTAAGATACCACTGTCCTTCAAGCCTATGATCATCCAAGGTGTCGGAAGCTGCAAAAGAGGTGCCCAGAAAAGGGCAAACATTAGTCTTAGGTCTAAAACTACCGATTTTACCGCCAGGCTTGAGGCCATAGTTTTGCCTCAAATCATATCACCTCAGCCAACACAAGCGTTCGATGTTTCAACGTGGAAAATTCCAGGAAATGTCAAACTAGCAGACTCTCAATTTAATAAGCCTGACCACATTGATCTCCTTATAGGAGCCGAGTTGTTCCATCAATTACTCTGCGTTGGGCAGATTAAACTTGGAAGCAATCTACCACTTCTACAAAACACATTATTGGGGTGGATAGTGACCGGAAGGGTGAAGGCTGGGTCAACAACAACTACAACATGTGGAATATTCGCTGAAGAATCTTCTCTCGAAAATGCAATTACCAAGTTCTGGCAAACCGAAGAACTCCCGTGCTCCAACTCAAAGCGAACCATCGCAGAAGAAAAATGTGAAGAATATTTCAATCAGTCAACATCAAGAAATACGAGCGGAAGATTCATTGTCAGCTTACCCTTCGCTGACGATCCAACTAAATTAGGGTCATCAAGTGACATAGCTCTCAATCGATTTCATGCCTTGGAGCGCAGGCTGAACCGTCATCCAGAATTACAGAAACAGTACACTGAATTTATGAACGAGTACATCCAGCTGGGGCACATGACGGAAATAGATTTCAAAACAGTGTCTACACCACACTACTTCTTGCCTCATCATTGTGTTCTTAAACCAGACAGTAGCAGCACAAAACTAAGAGTGGTATTTGACGCCTCTGCAAAGACATCATCTAATACTTCGTTAAATGACATCTTGTATGCCGGACCAACAATCCAAGATGACCTGTTTACGATTCTATTACGTTATAGATTGCCCCGATTTGTAATCAAGGCTGACATTCAAAAGATGTATCGCCAAATTCTCGTACGTGAAGAAGACCTACACTTCCAACTTATATGGTGGCGCTCCCATCAGAATCAACCAATCAAATGTTATAAGCTTCAAACTGTCACATATGGAACTACGTCAGCTCCTTATCTTGCGACAAGGTGCCTCCAAGCATTGGCTAAAGAATACAATACGAAGTACCCCCTAGGCTCACAAGTATTGCAGAAGGACTTCTATGTTGATGACGTCATGACAGGGGCTGATAGCATGATCGAAGCAAAGGAAATTCAGACTCAATTGTCAGCATTGCTGCGCGAGGGAGGGTTCCAGTTAAAAAAATGGTGCTCCAACAAACAACAATTGCTCGCAAACGTCCCATTAGAAGACCAAGAGATTTCACTCAGCGACGATCGTAACGAAAGCAGTGTCAAAACCCTTGGGTTAATGTGGCGACCAAAATCCGACATATTTTGCATTAAAACAAATTATCGAACATCAAAAAGATTTACCAAAAGATCTGTGGCCTCAGATATAGCACGTCTTTTTGACCCTCTCGGCATAGTCGCTCCAGTGGTAGTTGTCGCAAAACTTTTCCTCCAAGAACTGTGGGAGCTTAAATACGACTGGGATGCTGCCTTACCAGAAGAAATGCACACCAGATGGGATAAATACTACAAAGGTCTCCGAGAACTAGATACATTCCAAATTCCTAGACACGTCTTCAGTCATCACATTCCATCATCAGTGCAAATCCATACATTTGCAGACGCATCAGAAAGGGCCTACGGAGCTGCTGTATTCATCAGATCCCTCAATAAAGAAGGTACAGTCATAGTGCGGCTGTTATGCTCAAAATCTCGAGTCGCACCAACTACCAAAACAGCATCAGGTATGAGATCAATGACAATACCTCGTCTAGAATTGTGTGCGGCACTGTTAGCTGCCGAACTATCACAACGAGTAAAGGGAGACCTAAACTTGGGCAATACTAGTAGCTTTCTGTGGTCTGACTCTCAAATTGTATTGAGTTGGATCAATTCAAGTGCAGACTCCTTTCAGACTTTTGTTGGACGTCGAGTGGCCAAGATCCAATCACACACGAGCGCTGATAATTGGAGATATGTAAGATCATCAGAAAATCCGGCAGATGTCTTATCAAGAGGCATATCCCCAGAAAAATTGCAGGATCATACATTATGGAAATTTGGTCCTCGGTTTTTACATGGTTCAGAAGCAATTTGGCCACCACCATTTAAAAACAGTAAAACGTGGTCAGATGAAAGGAAGAACGCTGCCTTGGTAACCAGTAAAGTTGACACTCAAAAACACGATATTTTCGAAGGAATCAGACATTCCAATTCCTTCCCTAAGCTCAAGACAATAATGGCATACTGCTTTCGATTTACAAGTCTCGTCAAGTCAGGTAAATTAAAGGAGTCGCTAAATTCAGTGAGGCAGAACCAAAAAAGGAACAAAGCTGCATGGCCAATAACAACTTCAGAACTAGAGACTTCTTTGCAATTCCTCGTCAAGGAAATTCAATTCCACGGCTTTTATAAAGACATTTGTTTCCTCAAGGCAAATAAGGAGCTGGAAAAGGATAGTCCACTGAAGGGCCTAGCTGTATTTTTAGACGCGGACGATATTCTACGTGTTGGAGGTAGACTTCAAGAGTCATCATTATCTTACGATAGCAAGCATCCGATCCTGTTACCATATTCACATCCATACGTTGAAATGACCATGACAGACTTGCACATTCAAAACAATCATATTGGGCCTCAAGGTCTTCTAGCAATCACGAGACAGCGATTTTGGCCGATAAAGGGCAAAAACATTGCACGTTCCATCACTCAACATTGCACTTTTTGCATCAGAGCAAAACCACATATGTATTCCCAGATGATGGGAAATTTGCCAGGCACAAGAGTGCAACCAGCACGTCCTTTCATTAATACTGGTGTGGACTTTTGCGGCCCATTATGGGTTCACTACCGCACAAGAGGAAGTCGTCCACAAAAATGCTATCTATCAATGTTTTGCTGCTTCGCGACAAAGGCTGTCCATATCGAAGTTGTTAGCGACTTGACAACTGAAGCTTTTTTGGGAGCCTTACGAAGATTTATGAGTCGGCGTGGACACGTAAAAAATCTGTATTGCGATAATGCCACGAATTTCGTTGGCGCCAAAAATCAACTAGAAGAACTAAAAACAAATATATACTCAGCACAGGCGCAAAATAAAATCGCAACTTCGTGCAGTTCAAAGGGTATTGATTTCCACTTTATTCCTCCCCGAGCACCACATTTCGGAGGATTGTGGGAGGCCGCAGTCAAGTCCGCCAAACGTCTTTTACAATGCAAATTGGCTAACGCTTCACTAACCTACGAAGAACTTTGCACAATCACAGCAGAAGTTGAAGCGATTCTTAATTCACGACCCTTGACAGCAATGTCCAACGATCCAAGTGATCTGAATGCATTAACACCTAGTCATTTTCTGATTGGGGAGTCACTAAGGGCAACCATTGATACCAAGGCTGAACCAGTACGTGGGAGCCTACTGACTAGGTGGAAATTAGTAGCACACATAAAACGAGAATTCTGGAATCGATGGTCTCTGGAATACCTTAACGAGCTTCAATATCGAACAAAGTGGAAAAAACAATCAAACAATATCAAAATTGGTACCATTGTTATCATGAAAGAAGACAATACGCCAACAATGAAATGGCCACTTGGCAGAATCGAGCATATCCACGTCGGAAAGGACGGCTTGGTACGTGTCGCTGACGTGCGAACTAAATCTGGCATGTTGAGGCGCCCCATACATAAGCTTGCCCCCCTCATAGAAAATGATGAAGTCGAGTTGAATCCGCCATCAACAGATCGAAAACGGAGAAGCGATAGATCCACTCCTGATGAAACAACAACGTCAAAGGCAGCGAGAAATTCTACAAATCTTAATCCGCTTACTACGATGCTTTTGATTGGTCTTCTTTTACCAGCAGTATTGACAAGTGACATTGAAGTAACAACTTTCAACAACACTTCACCAGGAATGCATTTTCACCGACACGGAACAATCAGCCTGATTCATAACAAATGGAACATCATAGTATTCTACAACCTCGAGCCTTACCGAATGGAATTTGAAGCTTTGGAAAATACAACTACAATACTTAACCACATTTGTAAAAAACTATCCGGTAACGAACTGTGTCTTCAAATGGTTCACCAGTTTCAAGTCATCAAAAACGAGCTCAATGAAGACAACCTGATCGGAACTACCAAATTATCTATAAGAAGGAGACGAGGCGCCGTCGATGTTGTTGGAAATATAGCAAACTCACTTTTTGGAGTCCTCGACTCTAAATATGCTGAAGATATATCTCAAAAATTTAAAGGCATCGAATTAAACGAAGACCATCTTATGAGACTACTAAAAAATCATACCTCCATCGTAGATTCCACTATCAACATTGTCAGATTGAGTCAAGAAGATTCAATCAAAAGAAAACAAGCACTTGACCAACAACTTAGTCAATTGTTCAACAGTTTAAGCAATGTCACTGAAGAATTGTACCAAACTAAAATGAAGGAATTATTTTTATCATGGTGCACGCATGCAACACTAGTTATCATCAACATTCAGAGAATGCAGACAGCTATAGCAGACGTTCTGACTGACACGCACCGTGGACGAGTAAATCATCTTTTAATCACTCATCAACAACTCGTAACCGAAGTAGCAAAAATAAGAAATCATCTTCCTCCAGGTCTTCGCATCGCCGTAGAACCCGATCAAATTTTACAACTCTACAACCTAATGAATGTGGAGGGTCACATCAGTTCAAATTACATAACTTTCAAAATAGAAGTACCATTACTCAGCTTAGAGGAATTTTCAATTTACAAGCTTATTCCCATTCCGGCACCAGCTAATAATACTTACATGATTATTCAACCCTCAACTGACATGCTAGCAGTAAGTGCTCATCATGACCAATATTATCCAATCACTGAAGGTGAACTTTCAAAATGTTCAACGCTCAATGGAAATCATCATTTATGTATGCAAACTCACCCGGTGTATCAACCTGGAACCAATTTGAGTATGTGCGAGATGAATTTACTCAACAATAACTCAGAGATTTCCACCTGTGAACTGAAATTTGTCAAGGCGGAATCAGTATGGACAAAACTTCCTGACACAAATCAATGGATATTTTCATTAAACAAAGAAGCTGTGCTTAATGTTGTTTGTAATCATCAAACCTCATTTTTAGCATTGAAAGGAAGTGGGCTATTGAAACTTCAGCCCAATTGCGTAGCCAAAGACAAGCACTTAACACTTCAAGGCCAACAAATTTATTCATCAACGGTTCAAGCCTCATACACCAGGATTACTAACAATAATATACACAGTGAAGACGTAATTCGCCTAGCCTCTCCTCAGTACAACATGTTTAACCTCAGTTCATTCAGTCTTGAGCTAAATAAACTTCGAGAACAAATTAAACTTCAACAGCTTGAGCTTCCTACTACAATCAGTCTTCATAACACTCCTCATGTTGTGTCGAGTTCAGTTGGATTAATTATCATTTTCATAGCACTTATCTTCTTTATTTACAAGAAAATAAAGGGACGACAGAAGCCCCCTCATCCAGTTCCGTCTCCGCGGACAACCAACTCATCAAGTTGTACCATATCCATCTAGAAACTAACCTTCTGATGAAGCCTGGGATCATCAGCGCGGGGCAGGATGTTTACATTCTTGCACTCTTAGTTTTTCTACGTCACTAAGATTATTTATCTTTTTTCTTTGCATTCTATTTTCAATCACACTGTATGCATTTTGGTAACTTTTCTGCTGTCAGCAATAAAACAGTTATTTGTCTTTGGGATAAAATTGTATTTTTTCGTTCGTGCATTATCAGCAATAATATCATTTAATTTGTATTGTTTTCATTCACACCTTTTTTATGTTCATTACTTGTCAGCAATAATTCTTTAATGTTCAATTCAGTAACGTCATTTGATATTCGAAACTATAAATTATTTTCTTTTGTTTTTGTTTTCTTATGCACATTTGTAAATATGTAGAGTAAGCAATTTTTAGGTATAAATATTAAGTCAATCAGAAATAAAGCATGATTTTGAAATAACCAACCAAGACTTTTACACGAACCTTCAAGTGAGTCTGCTTGAAACCTCTTCATTATCATCTCAAGGTGTTATAGTGTTGCACTGTAACCACCCTTGCTAATCATAGTGATACACTGTGATCTAGCCTACATCATTCGGTAGAAGCACCGATTGAACAAACATCTTTATGCAATTCACAGTTTATTGTATCAGTTTTGTGTTTGAGTGATGTGTTGTTTGTATCACAGTCTTTGTTTTCCATCAAGGATACATAAACTCACATCCATACCCGAAAGGACATCTGTCGATTATGGAAAGTTTAGAAAAACTTAATATGTACCTTTAGTATGTGCTTGGATGCTACTATTCCCATGTACAACTTCAAGCTCGACTTCTCCATTGTCATCCCCCTAGGGAAGACTGGGAGAATACAAAACCTCATCCTTCAAGGCAAGATATGGTCTGGTATACGGACGGCTAAAAAATGGAAACTTGGAAACTGGTACAGGTTCCGGCATTTTCAGCGACTGTCCCCGAACGAATTTCTCAGTAAGTATGGGCAGTCACTCGTCCATTTTCCAAGCTGAAGTCTTTGCCATTAACGAATGTCTTATGGTTAAGCAAAGCAGAATAGGTGTGAGAAATTAATTACATGAATTGTTTTGTCTTTCTTTTAGGGTGGGGTATAGTGGTGGTAGTAGGTCAAGAAAGATTTTATGTACAATTGAACATCTGATCATACTGTTCTGTTTGAGGTACTGAAATTTCAATTTGAAGGGATAAAATGAAATTGCTACGTTGTAAAGTTTCATGAAAAATGGAATTTTGTATTGATGAAGCAGAAACTTTTTTCGCATTTCGAATTTATTATTTTATATTTGAAAAATGATATTGAAGAATATTTTTTTGTAAATGTTCGAAAAATAGTTTACAAAAGTAAGTATAGAAATGCAAAATTATGTAAGATAAAAACGAATCTGAAAAAAAAAAAAAAAAACGTTAGTATTTTGATGAATAGATTTTTTAGAAGGAAAACTATAGGCAACTACAAAAAAAACGGTATTTTTTTCCGGATCACCCAGGAGGTAAAATACAAGATTCGTTTTTTTTAATGAGGTTCCCCAGTAGGCCTGCCTCACTAACTACTTTGCATGCTTGATTTGCTTGATTTGTAATTGATATAGTAATCAATATACAAAACGTAAAACTATCACAAAATAATATAAAATAAATTCAAATAACTTATAAAAAATCAAAAAAAAGCATAACATAACAAAATAATAAAATGACTAGCTAAGGGAATTCAATATTGCACAGTCAAAAAAAAGTTTGTAAAAAATAAAAAAGCGAAAGAAAAGGAGAAAAATAATTGCACTTCATACTGCATAGAAAAAAGCAAAAACGGAAAGAAAAGCAGAAAGAATACTTAACTAAGAAAAAAGAGAAAAAAAGGTAGAATAAATAGGAATATAAAATATATATACAAAACAAAAAATCAATATAAAAAACAACAAAAAAGTAAAACAAAACAATAAAATGACTAGGCGGTCAGGTCCATCAGTTGTAATTTCAAGGTACCTAAAAAGATAAAAAAGGTTAAATTATTCATTTAAACAAAAGCTAATAGATTTTCCATATACATTTTTAATTTACATTTCAGAAACATTATTTACATTACACTTAGAAAATAACCTAAGAATACTTAAACATACTTTTTTTATTTAACCTTAGAATACTTAACCTAGAATACTTAGATTATATATACAATGCCTATTCTGCTTTGCTTAACCATAAGATTACTGATTCTCTATACTTTGTCTTGTGTTTTCGATTCTCCTCCCCACCTTAAATAATTTGCTTTGATTTTGGTTCTCTCGGCACTTTTTGAAATTTAAGCGCTTAATTCTCTCTTGTCTGTGTCTCTTTGCTTAAGCGATTTCAGCGCACCACTCGGTGAATAAAGGTCTCAGAAAAAGCTATCTGATGATAGTACTATAGATTATATATACAATGGTTGGTTTTTAAACGTATTAAATTAAAGTCTTTTTTTTTTATACTTCTTTTTGTTTGTCCAATGTATTCTCTATCACAAATATTGCACTTGACGGAATAAATTCCTGATTTATCTAGCTTCTCTGTTTTATCTTTAGTCGATCCCAGATAGTTGCTTATAGTGGAGTGTAGTTAGCTTTATACCTAGGAATCCAGCGCCAGTTCATGGATTTTCATGAAATTTTCGGAAATGTGTTTTGAGTAGCGTACAGAAAAAATTAAAAAAAAATTTCACTCTCAATATTTTAATTATTTTTATAATTAATTATTAGCTTTTAGAATTTTCTTTTATTTATGTAGGGTCATTTCGATACCGTTTGTCAAAGGCTCCGGATGAATAGGTTGGGTCAAGACAAAAGAAAATTGTATAGGGGGTATTTTTGTATTTTTTTTACAAAATTGCCCCTCGTGCCCCTCGCGCCTCGCGTGTAGGCGCGAGGGGCAATTTTGTAAAAAAAATTACTCAATTTCTTAAAAAATTATTAAAAATCAACTAAGCCACTTACTTTCTTATACTTTAGTGTTTTCGAAAGCTAATTCTTTGTTATTTATTAAAAATTTTAAATTTAGTTCACTTAATCAACGAGTTTTGAGAAATCAGCCTCAAAGTCAAAATTTTGAAAAAAGAAAATATTTTTTCTTAATTAATTTTTTTTTACAAAATTTTGCCCCATTAAGAGCCATTTTTTCTCATATTCAATGCTTTTATTAATTTGTACTCGAAACCAAAAACCGACTGCAAAAATTGTTCTTGGTCTTAGAGAAATTAAAAAAAAAAACGAAAGGTACTTTTTTTCTGAAAACAAAATGTCGGTAATTTCCCGCTGATTGAATTTTATTCCCGGAAGTGAAATATGAAATGTGTTTTAAATAGCATATAAAAAAATGTTAAAAAAAAATTGGGTGTGATCTTAATTTTAATATAAATTATAAATAATTATTCAAATTTTAATTATATTATTTTCAAGTAAAATTTTAGAAAGAAGACCTATTACAGACTTGAAGTTTGGTCTCAAAAGACAGCATTTATACAAATTTGTGCCTCAAATGCTGTTTCTTGTCAAACGAGTTGATGAAATCGAAAAAATGTGGTTTTTGCGGTGCGCCTACACGGAGGGATATAGATCCCCCTCCTATACAATCTTTTTCTTGTCTTGACCCAACCTATTCATCCCGAGCCCTTGGCAAACGGTATCGAAAACACCCTACTACATAAATAAAAGAAAATTCTAAAAGTTAATAATTAATTACAAAAATAATTAAAATATTGAGCGCGGTGAAAATTTCTTTTTTAACTTTTCTCTGTACGCTATTTAAAACACATTTCCGAAAATTTCATGAAAATCCATGAACTGGCCTTGGATTCCTAGGTTTTGCCATTTTTATCTCTAACGGCACTCCACTATTAGTTTGTTGTTATTTTTTTATACAATGTAATATCCATGTTGTTTGAATTTCGTCTTGAGTTTATTTGTTATTTGTGGTAAAAAGGTTATGGGTATTTTTTGGTTTTCAATTTTTTCTTATTGTGAAAATAAGCTTGTTAGGTTAGAATTTCTTGCTTTTCTTGAAAGATATCGAATAAGTTCCTCAATCATTGACTCTTCATAACCATTTACAGCATCTGTCTTTATTATGGTAAATTACAAAGTCTGTAAACTAGCGAATGGTATGCTGCTTTTTATGTTGAATGGGAGCATGTGAGTCGATAACAATAAATAACTTCTCATCCACAAGAAAAAAATCTTTTATTTTCAAGCGTCGCTCGCGTCGTCTGGAATACGCGTTTTTATATAAAAAATGTCAAAAATAGTTTATCTATACCTACCTTAATTCATTTGAAATAAGCTAGGACTATAAGCCCAGTCATTTAAGCTATTTTAAACCCCAATCTGCGGAAAAATTCCTAGAGAGCTGAATTCTTGTATACACCTTTATTACGGCCTTGTAAGGAAGATCTGAAAAATCGACATTGATATCGTGCCGGCTAAAAAAGTTATAAAGGACAAAAGGTCACGAAAACAGTTTTTCGCAAATATCTCGCGAGGTCAAAAAAGGTCATTATAAAAACTGTTTGTCGTAAAATTTTCTACAAAAAATGTCTTGCATTTTTCTGTAGAATAAACCGTTTTCGGAGTAGAGCACCGAGAAAGCGACTATATTATAACGACGCACTCGTTTCCTCACCACCTTCGGGGTAGAATGCAGGGCGAGTTTTTTTTACATGGTTTCCCCCGTAGACATAATCCATAATATGAAATAAGAGGTTTTTTTTATTTATTTTTATTTCATATTGTCATTCACAAAAAATAATAATTATTTATCAAATAATTTCGGAACAAATACTGTTGCCATTTTTTGGTTACCTACTCTGATACCAGTAAAAATATCAAAGCGATGGAACAACTAAGACGAACCGCTGCTGTTTCTACATCTTGTGATGTTCACTTCAATGAATCGATGGAAGTTCCTTTCAGTCAAGAAAAATTCTTATCTAATCGATTTAACAAAAGAAAATTAATTGAAATGCTTATTAAGAAGTTCGAAGAAGTTGGTATTGCTACAAGACAATCACGTGATGATGCTGAAGTTTTAATAGTTTTTAACAACGATTGAAAAATCAATAAATAATACTACAGTTATTGTTGGAGAAGACATATATCTGTGGGTACTTCTCATAGCACGCACAGAAATACTTGGTCAACCTACATCAATTTTTTTTTACAAACCAGAAAAAAATAATGTTGAAACAAAAATATACTCGACTGATAGCCTCGACAAATATCCACATTGCAAGAAAAATATTCTGTTTCTACATGCCATGACCGGATGTGATACTAAACTAAATCAGAACTTTTGATAGATAATTACAAATACTGCAGCTTTGCTAACAAGGCAAAGTACAGCTGTAAAATTTCCATTATTACCACCTACTTCTTCAGCAGCTCAACAGCATATTTATCGAGTGTATATTATCAAATACAAATCTGGCTAGGAAGAGAAATTGATCCAGAACAGTGGGGTTGGGAGTTAGAAAATAATATACTACAGGCAATAATTACTTTATTACCACCAGCATCCGATAAACTACTAAACACAATCTTCTGTAATTGTACAAAAGGTTGCAGCGGCAAATGTGGATGCAGAAAAATTGGATTAAGATGGTCAAAATTTTGTGGCCAGTCATGCTTAAATGCAGAGTCAACCAATGATGAAAATGATGAAGATATTGATTTAAATACATATAGGAATAAGTTCACTCGACGTTTTGTCAGCAACTGTTGATGACACAGAAACTGAAGATATCGACAATGAATGTTAAAAAAAATGATGTACTAAAGCTAATTTTTCTGTATTTTTCTTTATTCAAATAAAAAATTTTTCGCTCGTAAATAAAAACATAACTCTTATTACTTATTATGGATTATGCTTACGGGGGAAACCATGTAAGAAAAAACGCGGCCTGCATTATACCTCGAAAGTGGTGAGGAAACGAGTGCATCGTTATAATGTAGTCGCTTTCTCGGCGCTCTACTCCGAAAGCGGCTAAAGACATTTTTTGTAGACAATTTCACGACAAATAATTTTTTAATGACCTTTATTGACCTTTGAGCAATAGATCGCGAGATATTTGCGAAAAACTGTTTTCGTGACCTTTTGACGGCACGATATCAATGTCGATTTTTCACATCTTCATAACAAGGCCGTAATAAAGGTGTATACAAAAATTCAGCTCTCTAGGAATTTTTCCGCAGATAAAACCTAAAACGATTGGACTATTAGAACCCTTTTGCATTTGTTTCAGCCAAGTATCGCTTTATACAGAGAAAAAATGTCGATGAGCTGGTTTTCGAGGCAAATACCTCTATGTGCAAGAGCTGTACATTGAACGCTGCAAAGCGGCCGTTTCAGCGGAAATATATGCCCGAGTAGTCAGAAATTGGGTCCAACGAATCGACCGCTGCAAACGCTCGTGGTAACCATATGCACGAAGTTGAATTCCATTCATAAATGTTTGGATTGTACTTCAAGCCAATAATTAAGTTGAAGTTGGAATTTTTGAAATTGTTTGCGATTTATTAAAAAAATGTGTCAAGTTTTTATCGCAATACCCGATTTAAATCCTACGCAAACCAGCGCGGTTCAGCTTTAAAATGAATCCTCATTCTACTTTCATGCAGTGCGTTTATATTTATTATCTTTAAAAGATACAAGATAGAAAGGGTTGTACAACAGAGCATGTGGAGCGGACTCAAAGCATTTCTCTCCACCGTTTCTTGTAAGAAATCGATTGGGCTTATCAACTTTTCGCCGTATTCTGAACAGCTAAGCGGGAGTATGTTATTCGCAAGTGGCAATACCGAAAAGCAATTATAGACTTTCCGAAAGGATTCACACCTCGTAACTCCCACGTAAAAGGCAAACATGCTAGCTATTATTCTATTCTATAATTAACCTTTAATAATTTGTATTGCTTTTAACCGATTCAACACATCATTATAAAACTAATTTTCTCAATAAAAAAAAGATTTCCTTGTGTTCAATAATTAAAACAATGTTTAATATCATTAAGTATACGATGCTACTAGTTACTACAGTGGTGGAGCTTATGGTGGTAACAACTTTCGCATGTACAATCCTCAACTATGTCGAAACCTAGAATCGGAGTACATGGATATGCTTGGGATGCATTGGAATTTGAGGCTCAACACCACAGTTGTCCCGTTTCCAGTTACTATTATTGTAGCTTTGTTTACTATTGAAATGACCTACTCCAACGTTCATCAGGTATGTTTCTAAGTGCTTTAAAGAACAAATAAAGCAAAATTGAAGTCTTTTTTCGATTGCAGGTTGAGAAAGTTCAACAAATGATCTGCCTTCCAAAATCTTGTAATGATTCTGATTTAATTCAAATTCTGGACGTATTTATGTTTCAAACTAATCACATTGTTAAGAACATAACGTTTATTCGTCACCGGATAGTTAAAGAGAACTTTGATGTTTTTCAGGATGGTGGATTTTATACAATCTTGTGAGTATTAATTTTTTTTTTTTTTTTTTTTGAATTTGTTACATGTACAAATTTATTATTACTTAAAATATTAACGCCATTCTAGCTTAAAAGGTTCAAGTAAGAAAAGCTACGCCGCAATTTTTAAGATCTTGATGACAACTCAAAACAAAACTTAAATTTGTGAAAATAAATTAATGTTCATGAGATGGGGAAAACAGTTTCAATTAAACATGATTCCCGAGTTTTCTCAGTGTTTTTGGTAGTATTTAAAGAACACTTCGGAAAAAGAACATTAAAAGTTTTAGAATTTCTATAATGTTGAGATATTTTAACATATTGTCTCTTGCTATAAGAAAAGTCCTCACAAAAAATATAGCTTAATATGGACAAAATTACCAACTTCATTTAAAAAAGTAGGAGTAATCGAGTCTTATAATCAAATCCAAGTGCACGCAGCGATGCCCGCACCCACACACATAGTAAAGCTCGTCTACAATAGTGTAGCATAAGATGTCAATTTTGCTGAGCCATTTTTCTTTGTTTTTTTTTTTTTTTTTTTGTGAAACGTCAAAATGCAGCACAGCAGCGCACTCAAAAGTTGAAGTTGAGTGAACTTGCACTACTGCTGCTACTACTGTAGTTATTCATACTTTATTTCAAAATGATAAAGAAACTCTTTAATTTGGTTTCTCAATGGTTAAAACTGACAACAGAAATTTGTTTTTGTTTATATTTTCTTAGCTATGGAAGATGAAATGTAGGTCACACAATATACGTTATTCTATATATTTATATATTCTATATTATTCTTTGGCTTTAATTTCTTGTTGTTTTGTCCAAAAAGGGAAAATCAAAAACGTTTCCCCACTGGAAAACTTGTTATAAACAAATTTACAAAAAAGGAAAACAATGCATATTTCTTTCAATTGAAAACACATTTACTACATCTAAATTATGTATAAAGTTAATGTAATTTGAGTACATTTCCATTTTAGTTATCTTTGAAATTCTCAAAGTTGTAAATGAACCACTGAATGACAATTCAATACTCAAAATCAAGCTAAAACACGCTTAAAACACGCATATCGGCGTTTAAGCCATTCAGCCCATATTCACTGACGAAAAATGATTATAAATTCGATTTTTGTTTTATTCAATGAACAAGCGTGTTTTAAAGTTGTGCGGAGTTTATTATGCGATTATAAATACGGCTGATTGTGTACCTTTTTAAGGCATTTGCTTACTTTTAACGTAACTTTGCTGCTTACTACTACCATAGAGCAACTACCATTGAGCAACTCTCGGAAGAGGCACAAGAGGCTAAGAATAAGGATACTAAGAAGTTTAGAGGGATTTTCAAAAGGAAAAATTCAAGAATAAACATAAACATAGATTCGTTGAATCAGTTGTTGGTATCATCAGATCCATATATCGCTAGCTTGCGGCATGTACCAAAACGAATACGTACAAGTGGGACGATAGCAAAAGAAGCTTTCTCTTTATTATCAATCGAGGATCTCGAAGAAGAAGTTTTAGCTAGTGAAGATGGTAGTAGTTTTTAATGAAGACATATTCTATATTACTTCAGAAAAGAAAGACTTTTAAGCGAAAATTGATTTTATCAAATTATGTAGGTATTAAAAAACCTTTTTTTTTATTTTTGTATAATTTCCATTATTTGAGTGTCTCGTTTGAAAAAAAAAACTGTTATTTTTGTAAAAAACTTTATTTTCAGTATTTAAGCAAGTTAGAAATGTTAGCAACAAATTTAGAAAGAAAAATTTACTAAATGCTACATATAGCAGTATTTTTTTTTCTGTTTTGCCAGCCGCTGATAAATATTCGCTGGCTGCCAGCGGGTGTGGTCACACTAAAATGATCAGCGGCTGGCAGTAGCGGCCACTCGATTCGCCGCTACCAAGCAGCCGTGTGTGAACCGTGCTTTAAGTATAAGTTTTAGGTACGCCTGAGATTATAGTAAAATTATTCGGGTTGTTCCTTTTCCACTTCGTGGAAAAAATAACGAATAACACTATTACGATATTGCCAATATGAAAAATGTAAAATGACTATGTGAACCGTGTTTACAACTTAAATACATAGATATCGGAACTCCGTCACAGACATTCAATGAATTTGACGTACGCAAATTTAAAGCAAAAGAAGAATGTTTATTTTTTTTTTTTTAAGATTTTCTTTTTCATTAAAATGTTATTATTCTTGTGTGTTTTTCAAATTAATGTCATTCAAATGTTAATAGTTTTGGTTTTGCTGTTTGGTTATTAAAATGTCCATGAAAACGGAATGAAAAATAAATAAATAAAGAGACAGAACTTAATTTAAGAGCATCGTGTTTTGTTTTTTGTTTTCTTTTACTGAAATAGTTTATGAGTTTTTTAGTTGAGATATTCCACGTGTTTTTTAATCTAATAAATGAAAAGATTAGTAAAGTTTTTAACAGTTAAAACACTTATTTTATTTCCTCAGATGTACATTTCAGAAGCAATGCTTCCATCGTCAGTGAGATTTATAAAATTAAATTAAATTAAATTATTTGTCAAAAAACTAATAATAAACAAAAATGTTTCTAAACAAAATTACAGTTGAGTTGAGTTGAATCTATTAAAAATTTTTTTGAATATTGAATCTTTGATTGGTCCATCATCACTATTCATTAGATTATTTTTGTTTTTAAATATGTAAAATGATTCAAAAGCATCTAATTCATAATTGCTATTTACATTTCTTATTAGTTTTAAATTTTGCAAACTAAAGCTATGACTATTTTCTAGCATATGTTCTGCAACACTTGACTTTTCTTTTTCATTATATTTAAGATGTGCAAAATGTTCTTTAAATCTTTTTAGAATAGGTCTTCTTGTCTGTCCTATATATTCTTTTGCACAATCATTACATCCGATAGAATAAATTCCTGACTTTTGAAGTTGGTCAATTTTATCCTTAGATCCTCCAATCAGATTTTTTATTTTTATTTCGCTGCACTCACTCATACGGATATTATATTTATTAAAGATTGGTTTTATCTTAGATGTTATTTCTGGATAGAAATAAAATTTTGAATATTTCTTTTCGTCATTTCCTTCATTCCTTATTAGATCTAAAGTTGTATAATTTCTCAATTCTTGTTTTCTTCTATGTGCAATTGTTAAATCTTCAATTAATTCTTCAGTATATCCATTAATTTTGGCTATGTCTTTAATTTTTTGGAATTCTTTTATTTTTGTTTCTATAGTCATTGGAATATTTAGAGCTCTAAAAATCATTGAGTGAAAAGCTGACATCTTATGTTCAAAGGAATGGAACGAGTCTGATGTAATGTATCTCAGAGTATTCGTTGGTTTTCTGTATATATCCAATTCGAAATTGTCTCCATTCCGAGTTATACTTAAATCCAGAAAATTTAGTTTCCCTTCAATTTCTTCTTCATATGTAAATTTTATTGATGGGTATTTAGTTCTATTTAATTTGTTAATGAGCTGACGGAGTTCATGTTTTTTGATTATCGCCCATATATCATCTACATATCTTAACCAAATTCTTGGAAAATTTACTTGATTTAACATTTCAGTTTCTATATGCGACATAAATAAATTTGCTAAAAACGGGCTCATATGTGATCCCATACTGCAACCAAATTTTTGTCTGTAAAACTTTTCATTAAACTGGAACCAATTTTCATCCATGCACAGTTTAGTAAGTTTTACAAATTCATTTATTTCTTCTGGTTTAAGTGTATTTCTTTCTAGCCATTTTATCAGAAAAACTAAAGTTTCATCAATTGGAACATTTGGATATAATGAAACAACATCGAATGAAACTTGAATCTCATTGCTAGCTATTTTTAAGTTCTTTACTTTTTCTGCAAATTCAATTCCATTTTTTATAGCTGCTGTTTCAAATTTGATTGGGAGATTATTTAGTTTTTCTAATAACCAACATTCAAGTTTTGATAATATTGATCCAGTTGTTGATGTAATTGGTCTTATTTGTTTTCCTGGTTTATGTAATTTTAACTGAGAATATAATCTTGGCAAAATTGGATTTGAAACATTTAATTTCCTTGATAAATTAGGATCATTAAAAACTTTAACTGCTTGTTTGATAGCTTCTTTAGTTCTCCTTATCATTCCCGGTAAAGGATTAAAAATTACTTCTTCATAAGGTCCAGTTCTTATAAATTGTTCAGTTATTGCAATATATTCTTGTTTGTCTAGTATTACAATATTATTGCTTTTATCAGCTTTACTGAAAATAACTGAAGCTTTCTTTTCTTTTAAACTTTTCGCTGCTCCTCTAAAATTTTTCATTTTAGCTCTGAAACATTTCAATGATCCTGACGATAAAGTTAGAGTAAGGTCCGAAGCTATAGATAAAATTAATTTTAACGATCTAACGAACATGACTGCTAAAATGAAAAATTTTAGAGGAGCAGCGAAAAGTTTAAAAGAAAAGAAAGCTTCAGTTATTTTCAGTAAAGCTGATAAAAGCAATAATATTGTAATACTAGACAAACAAGAATATATTGCAATAACTGAACAATTTATAAGAACTGGACCTTATGAAGAAGTAATTTTTAATCCTTTACCGGGAATGATAAGGAGAACTAAAGAAGCTATCAAACAAGCAGTTAAAGTTTTTAATGATCCTAATTTATCAAGGAAATTAAATGTTTCAAATCCAATTTTACCAAGATTATATTCTCAGTTAAAATTACATAAACCAGGAAAACAAATAAGACCAATTACATCAACAACTGGATCAATATTATCAAAACTTGAATGTTGGTTATTAGAAAAACTAAATAATCTCCCAATCAAATTTGAAACAGCAGCTATAAAAAATGGAATTGAATTTGCAGAAAAAGTAAAGAACTTAAAAATAGCTAGCAATGAGATTCAAGTTTCATTCGATGTTGTTTCATTATATCCAAATGTTCCAATTGATGAAACTTTAGTTTTTCTGAGAAAATGGCTAGAAAGAAATACACTTAAACCAGAAGAAATAAATGAATTTGTAAAACTTACTAAACTGTGCATGGATGAAAATTGGTTCCAGTTTAATGAAAAGTTTTACAGACAAAAATTTGGTTGCAGTATGGGATCACATATGAGCCCGTTTTTAGCAAATTTATTTATGTCGCATATAGAAACTGAAATGTTAAATCAAGTAAATTTTCCAAGAATTTGGTTAAGATATGTAGATGATATATGGGCGATAATCAAAAAACATGAACTCCGTCAGCTCATTAACAAATTAAATAGAACTAAATACCCATCAATAAAATTTACATATGAAGAAGAAATTGAAGGGAAACTAAATTTTCTGGATTTAAGTATAACTCGGAATGGAGACAATTTCGAATTGGATATATACAGAAAACCAACGAATACTCTGAGATACATTACATCAGACTCGTTCCATTCCTTTGAACATAAGATGTCAGCTTTTCACTCAATGATTTTTAGAGCTCTAAATATTCCAATGACTATAGAAACAAAAATAAAAGAATTCCAAAAAATTAAAGACATAGCCAAAATTAATGGATATACTGAAGAATTGATTGAAGATTTAACAATTGCACATAGAAGAAAACAAGAATTGAGAAATTATACAACTTTAGATCTAATAAGGAATGAAGGAAATGACGAAAAGAAATATTCAAAATTTTATTTCTATCCAGAAATAACATCTAAGATAAAACCAATCTTTAATAAATATAATATCCGTATGAGTGAGTGCAGCGAAATAAAAATAAAAAATCTGATTGGAGGATCTAAGGATAAAATTGACCAACTTCAAAAGTCAGGAATTTATTCTATCGGATGTAATGATTGTGCAAAAGAATATATAGGACAGACAAGAAGACCTATTCTAAAAAGATTTAAAGAACATTTTGCACATCTTAAATATAATGAAAAAGAAAAGTCAAGTGTTGCAGAACATATGCTAGAAAATAGTCATAGCTTTAGTTTGCAAAATTTAAAACTAATAAGAAATGTAAATAGCAATTATGAATTAGATGCTTTTGAATCATTTTACATATTTAAAAACAAAAATAATCTAATGAATAGTGATGATGGACCAATCAAAGATTCAATATTCAAAAAAATTTTTAATAGATTCAACTCAACTCAACTGTAATTTTGTTTAGAAACATTTTTGTTTATTATTAGTTTTTTGACAAATAATTTAATTTAATTTAATTTTATAAATCTCACTGACGATGGAAGCATTGCTTCTGAAATGTACATCTGAGGAAATAAAATAAGTGTTTTAACTGTTAAAAACTTTACTAATCTTTTCATTTATTGAAATAGTTTAATAATTTCAAAGTAATTTTTGTTTGCACGAGTTTCCAAAATGTGTATGACTACATACATACATATTCATACTGTTGCGCTGGTATTGTTTTTCCTTTTAAACTCGTTCAAATAATATGCACAATCCGCTTTTGTGTAATTTTATATATAGTATACTTTATTAGAGTGGTTCCAGAAATTAACTTTTACAAAAAATTGTTTGCTCTGTGGCAATGAATAAGAAGATGAAAATGGCGGGTGGCTTGGTCTACGTTGTGTGGTGTTTGGTGGTTGGCAAAAGAATGGAAGAATGAATGGTGGCATTAAGAAATCTAGTCACTACGTAGTGAATGGTTAGAATCGACTACAAAACGAGTTGAAATTTCCCCTTCAACGTAGTTGAAAAATTTCAGCTACAAAGTTAAGGCCCCGACCCATAGAACGCGTTGCGTGCGGTAGAAGCGGCGCGGCAACTGATGCGGTGGGTTTTGCCGCGCGCAACTGATGGGGGTGACCCATAGAATCCGTTGCGGTGTTTTGACAGATAAATTTAGTCAAAATGGGGGCGTTCAAGAATCGTATCCGGATAGCTTGTTGTTGTTGTTTACGTGTGGGAAATCGAAAAAAATAAGTTATAATCGTCTAGCAATGATATTTTGAATGTTTTTCTGTTTTCAAAAGTCGAATTTTAATATTTCACAGCTGTTGTCTGTTGTCGATCGTTCAAAAAGGTATCTAAGATACGGCTATCCGAGATAGGCTATCCGATAGGTTCTTGAACGCGCCCATTGTCACTTTTTCCATATAAGAGAAAACTTCAAATTGGTTGTGTCTGCGCATGTCTCTCTTCTGTCACCGCGTGAGAGCCGCGGCAAAGTAGAAAGTTGGGCTACTCGGCGCGTTCGGCGCGTTACTCGCGGTGCTTATGGGTCACCTCTCATAAGAACGTGTATATTTAATCGAGCTGTCAGTTGAAAGCGGTGCCGCACGCACGCACCGCGTTCTATGGGCCGGGGCCTTTAGTCGGACGTTTGAGAATCAGCTGTTGGGTAAACACACGAAAAATTACAAAGTGCAAAATGAAATTTTTTCGACAAATTTTATCAAATTGAGCAGTGAAGAGATATGTGATTAAAGTTACTTAATTTAAAAGATAAGATTATTTAAAGTTCCCAAAACGCAATTGTTTCGTGTTTTTGTGTGCTTATTTTGACAGTTCAGGGTTGACTACAATTTTAGTGCATTTTGCATTCAAAAAGCTAGTCGACTTTCCACTACGTAGTGACTAGATTTCTGAATGCCACCAATATAATATGGCGGATATTCTTGAGAAAAATTGGCTGGCCTGTCAAGTGGAACGGGAGAAAACAAAACATGAGTGCGTTCGTGCATTAAACTTTTTAAGTTGCATGCACATGGTTTTAATTTCTCCCGTCACCCGGCCGCCTTGCATTATTCAACATTACCGCCCGCCTTGCAACCTCGCTTGCAAAAAATGTGACCGATCCACCCGTCATCCTGTCAAAGCCTTTCCATTGGTATGAGCTTTAATAAGATTATTATTTTTATTTATTATTATTTAATATTTTTATAATGAACAAGAGTAATAAGATTATATGAGAAAAAATATTTAAAGGCACTAAATACAAGAATTTTCTATTTGATTAAAATTCACTCTATATATGAGCCAAATATGCTCGGTAATTTAGTACTTTTACGAAACTAAGTAAACGAATGGCAAGCGTATTATTGGATACTATTCGCGCATATTTTCCTTTTGAAATACGCTTTCAAGAATCGGATTAAAACGAGAAAAAATATGGGTTCGGTTTAATTCTGAGGTAGGAGAACGCAAATTTTGACAATTGACCGCTTGACGATTCCATTTGCCGTCTTTACTTCGGCGACTCGGATCTTGTTATCGGGTCCCGCGAACACGTTGATGACTCGCCCAAGGCGCCACTCGTTGGGAGGAAAATTTTCATTTCGAATGATAACCACATCGTTAATTTGCAGATCTCTTTTAGGATACTTCCATTTATAACGTTTGGGAAGTTCCTTTAAATACTCTTCCTTCCATCGAGCACTTAAATGATGATGTAGGATTTGTAGTTTTCTCCATCTATTTCGAATACTTAGCGACTCATCTCTGTATGCTGGTTCTGGCAAACCTACTAACATTACTTGCTTCTCAAGGGCTTACGTGCTTTATTAATGAGACTACTAGACCCGTCTCTGGAAGTTGTTTAGATCACGTTTATGGTTTTTTCAGTAATCTAGAAATAATTGAATGTGAGAAATGTGTTTTCGACTTTAAAATCACTGATCATTGCATGATAGGACTTGTTTTTACCATCAATAACAAAAGACGTTGTAAACAGTCTGATTCTGATCAGAGAAAAGTGAAGATTGATTTTGCTAAACTTAAAAATAAATTGTGTTACGAGTTTTGGGAAGATGTGTTTGCTTCAAGTGATTCATCGTCTGCTTTCTCAATTTTTATTGACTCTCTAAAAAAACATATAGCACCCTGTTCCTATTTTCTAAATACAAAAAAATCACCAAAACACCTTAAGCCCTGGATATCTACATCAATTGTAAATAAAGTTACGAAGAAAAATAAAATAAGATGCAAAAAGAATCCCGCAAACCAACGTTCAAAAAAGAAATATAAAAACCTGTGTATTGAATTAAAAAAGGAAATTCCTATTTTTCGTGATACCTATTACCGAGATAAGCTCAACTCCGCGCAGGGAAATCTAAAAAACGAATGGCGTGTAGTTAATAGTTTACTAAATAAATCTTCTGCTACTAAGAAACCTGTTTTTTTGCATGTGAATAGTGCAATAGTGCGTAATAAGATCGATATTGCTAATGTATTTAATAATTATTTCGCAAATGTTGGTTGTGATCTTTTGCCGAGTAATTTTCACGCCTCATGTTCTTGTTCTTCTTCTATCTGTCGAAGTACTGAGCATATTCAAAGTAGCAGTTTTGTTTTTCAGCCTATTACTTCTTTTGAAATACTGAAAGTTATTAGGAATTTACGTAATTCGTCTTCGTGTGGAGCTGATGGTATTTCAAGTGATGTAGTAAAAAAAATTGCCTTTTACTTAGTTGATGTCTTAGCGTATGTTTTCAATAGTTGCGTATATAATGGTGTGTTTCCTGAAGAACTCAAATGTGCAGATGTCTTGCCATTATTTAAAAAAGGATCTGCTACTGAAATTAGCAACTACAGGCCTATTTCTCTTCTTTCTGTTTTTAGCAAAATTTTTGAAAAACTCTTGAAAAATAGGATTACGTGTTTTTTAGATAAAACTAAGTTTTTTAATCCAGCTCAATTTGGTTTCTTAAAAGGCAAATCAACGGAAGATGCACTGCTAAAATTTTGTTCCTTAACAATGTCTCAATTAGATGAGAAAAAATACGTAGCTGGCCTTTTTGTTGATATAACCAAAGCCTCCCAACTGGTATGGAATATTGAAAGCCAGCCGAGAAGCAGTTTCAGTAGCCATGAAATTGACAGCTTCGTCAAATACCCTCAAAAAGAGAAAAGAGTGCCTGGAAAAAAACTTTGAATTTAAAATTTCTTGTGGGTGCCATTTTGAAAATATATAATGACATGTCGATTGAAAGCCATTTGCCTGGCAAATTGTAAGTCGCCTACGTCACAGCCGAAACACGAACAGGAATTTGAAATTGTGTATATGTAGGCTGATGGCTTACCATATCTTGGTCGTGTAGCTGCAGGGTAAGACACAACTAATTTATTTATGTAATTTATTTGGATTGTCAATCGGGCAGACGGCATTGCCATGCTTTATTTGATTTTGTAATACATAACTATATTTGAATAAGAAAATAAAATCTATTTACTACTACTACAAAGCCTTTGATATGGTCAACCACAATATTTTGTTAAGAAAGTTGGAGAAAGCTGGTTTTAGAGGATTTATTCTTAACTGGTTTAGGTCTTACCTTAAAAATCGATCGCAGAGAGTAAAGTTAGATGGTACTAGGCGTGATGCAAGGTCTCTTAAATTGGGTGTTCCACAAGGTTCTGTCTTGGGTCCAATTTTATTTTTGGTATACATCAATTCGCTTTTCGCCTTGAGTTTCAAGGGCTCGCCGACAGCTTTTGCCGATGATATTGCGCTTTCCTACGGTGCTAATAGTCCTTTAGATCTTATTTCAGATATTAATTTTGATCTTGACTTATTGCGAGTTTGGTTTTTTGAACACAATTTGTTAAAACCAAGATAATGTTTTATAGTTTATCTTCATGTAGATTGTTGGATGCAAATGTTAGCTTTCACGCACCTGAGTGTCGTAGTTTTAAACTGTCAACTTGCCGCTGTTCGTCAGGCTTCTCCTCACCTACATTTCAATGTGATTTCACTTGTAGTGATAAATGTTTCGTAGTTGAGAGAGTTGACGAGTTCAAATATTTGGGACTGACCTTAGACTCTCGGATTTTTTTTGCAAATCATGCTGAATCCCTCAAAAAATATCTCCGTTGTACCCTCAGACATTTTTACTATTTACGAAACGTGTGCTCAACTAAGCAATTGAAGGTAATTTACTATGGTATTTTCCATTCCAAGTTACAATATGGAATTGCTTGCTGGGGTGGTATTTATCAAAATAAAATACAACCAATATTGATTTTACAAAAATACGTCGTTAGAAAAATTTGTCGTAAGCCTTGTAGACATTCTAGCTTTCTATTGTTTTGTGCTCTCAAAATTCTCCCAGTTCGTCATTTATATTGTTTTAAGACATTAAAATTATTTTTTATGAAATCTGGTAACCTCAATTTTCGCTTAATTTCGAGATACAATCTTCGAGGAAACCTTTCGAACGTATTAGATGTACCTTTTTTTCGCACCACTGCCTACCGTAATTTTTTTCTATCATGTCTTATCGGTTATTTAATATTCTTCCTCAATCAATAAGGACAATCACTATACCTGGGGCGTTTCTTAAAAATGTTAAAACTTGGTTCTTTACACTAAACTATATTGCTCTGGAATCTTGTATTTCTAATGTTTTGGTATAAAAACTAAAAAAAATTAAAATTCTTGCTTAAATGTAATTGGTTTTTAACAACCGTTTATTATAATTTGTTTAATTCTTTCTTTTGAAAAATTTATTTTTGTATTATTAATTAACTTTGATTTTACTATCTTGAATTTCTTGAAAATTTTAAGGGTCACCCCACCCATAAACTTTGTAATCTTTTAATTATTTGAAGTGGCATTCAAATCTATTTTCTTAATTGTTTTGAAAATAATGAATGTCACCAACCTTTCTTATTTTTTCTTAAAATGTTATTAATTTATTTTACTTTATATGAAAATTGTCATGAAATTATAAGAAATAAACATTCTAATTCTAATTCTAAAAATTCTAATTCTAACAACCCACCCGTGAGGAAGTGACCCGGAGTCAAGGGGACGGTATCTGAACTCTGAAGCATTTTCTGTCATAGTTGACAATGGACGTGAGTTTAGTGTACACTCAATTCGAGACAGCAGGGTTGAGAATTCTTCGAACGTAAATTTGTCACTACCCGCAATTTTACGGAAATGCGATTTAAAGCTTTTTACTCCCGCTTCCCACAACCCACCCATATAGGGAGAACCTGGAGGAATGAAATTCCATTTTAATATCGAAAAGTTATGAGCTGCTGCTGTGGGACAACGGATAAGTGATTTATGAAAATTTGAGAGCAACACCTTAGAGGCACCTACGAAATTGGTTCCATGATCGGAAAACATCTGCAACGGAGTTCCACGTCGGGAAACGAAACGCGTAAATGACGCGAGAAACGCTTGCGTCGTCAGATCACTAACCAATTCTAAATGTATTGCCCGTGCTGCAAAACATACAAAAATGCATACATATCCTTTGTCCAAACCACATTTTCGACCATAATATGTCTTAATGAGGAAAGGTCCGGCAAAATCCACACCCGTATTCGTGAAAGGCCGACTCAACGTGGTTCCTTCCTGTGGTAGCGCACCCATTAATTGCGTTTGCACGTGATGCTTATACCGAGTACATACTGGGCACTGGCGAATACACTTTTTCACCAAATTTTAGACTTTCGGTATCCAATATTCGGCTCTGATCATGCGCATCATGAGTTGAATTTCACCATGTACTGAAATTTCATGTACATATTGAATATACCGCTGAATAAACCTACTGATAACCACATCGTTAATTTGCAGATCTCTTTTAGGATACTTCCATTTATAACGTTTGGTAAGTTCCTTTAAATACTCTTCCTTCCATCGAGCACTTAAATGATGATGTAGGATTTGTAGTTTTCTCCATCTATTTCGAATACTTAGCGACTCATCTCTGTATGCTGGTTCTGGCAAACCTACTAACAACCCACCCTTGAGGAAGTGACCCGGAGTCAAGGGGACGATATCTGAAGCATTTTCTGTCATAATTGACAATGGACGTGAGTTTAGTGTACACTCAATTCGAGACAGCAGGGTTGAGAATTCTTCAACAACGTAAATTTATCTTACTTACTTAAGGTGGCGCTACAGTCCGGGTCGGACTAGGGCCTCAACCAACATGCTTCTCCAGCCAGCTCGGTCCCTAGCTAGCTGCCTCCAGTTTTGCACGCAAAGTTGGTTGAGGTCCTCTCCTACTTGCGTGCGCCACCTGAGTCGCGGTCTTCCTCTACTGCGCCGTCCCTCGGGATTGGATTCGAAGACTTTCCGGGCCGGAGCGTTGGTGTCCATTCGCTCTACATGACCCAGCCATCTAAGCCGCTGGACCTTGACTCGTTTGACAAGGTCAGTGTCGCTGTACAGCCCGTACAGTTCGTCATTAAATCTTCTTCTCCACTCTCCATCTATGCAGACGGGACCAAAAATCACCCGAAGAATTTTTCTCTCGAAGCATCCTAAAGCGTTCTCGTCTGCCTTTGACAAGGTCCATGCCTCTGCGCCATATATAAGAACCGGGATGATAAGTGTCTTATACAGGGACACTTTAGTTGCTCGAGAGAGGACTTTACTACTCAATTGCCTTCTTAGTCCGAAGAAACAGCGATTGGCAAGAGTTATTCTTCGTTTGATTTCAGCGCTGGTGTCGTTGTCTGAATTAATAGCGGCGCCTAGGTAGACAAAGTCCTTAACTACCTCAAAGTTATAGCTGTCAATCGTGACGTTTTGTCCAAGACGTCGGTGTTGGGTGTCCTTTCTTGATGACAGCATATACTTGGTCTTGCCCTCATTTACCACTAAACCCATCTTCTTCGCTTCCGTCTCAATGCTCATAAACGCGCCATTGACATCACGCTGCGTTCTTCCAATTATGTCAATATCGTCGGCATATCCGAGCAATTGAACGGATTTTTGAAAGATTGTGCCTCTTGTGTTGACGTGGGAGTTTTGCACTATTCTTTCAAGAACGATGTTGAAGAAATCGCATGACAGTGCATCGCCTTGCCTAAAACCTTTTTTGACATCGAATGTATCGGTGAGATCTTTTCCGACCCTGATGGAGCAGCGTGCGTTCTCCATCGTCATCCTACACAATCGGACAAGTTTGGTAGGGATGCCAAAACTAAACATGGCTCTATATAACTCCTCTCTATAGATGCTGTCATACGCGGCCTTAAAATCGATGAAAAGGTGGTGGGTATCGATTTGAAGCTCCTGGGTTTTTTCCAAGATCTGCCGTAGTGTGAAGATTTGGTCTATGGTGGACTTTCCTGGTCTAAAGCCGCACTGATAAGGACCTATCAGGTTGTTGACGAATGGCTTCAGACGCTCACACAATACGGCAGAGAGGATCTTATATGCGATGTTAAGAAGACTGATACCTCTGTAGTTGGCGCAGTTCAGAGGGTCTCCTTTCTTGAGGACCGGGGAAACAATGCTAAGGTTCCATTCATCGGGCATGCTTTCTTCCGACCATATTTTGCAAATGAGCTGGTGCATACTCCTGACCAGGTCATTGCCTGCCGCTTTAAACAATTCGGCAGTGAGGCCATCAGCTCCAGCAGCTTTGTTGGACTTTAGCTTGGATACTGCTGTCTTCACTTCGTTCAGGTCGGGTTGGCGGAATTGTTGGTCTACGTCGCCTAAATCGAATGGTTCTATCTCTCTAGCAGCGGAATTGGGTTCATCATCGCCGTTATAGAGCTTGGAAAAGTGGTCTTTCTATATCCTCAGCATTGACTGCGGTTCCACCACGATGTTCCCTTGGTCGTCTTTGCAGGCTTCGGCTCGGGGCTTATAGCCCGAGGCTGTTGTTTTTACCTTTTGGTAAAACTTCCGAACCTCATTCCTGCTGTGGCACCCTTCTATCTCCTCGATCGCGAGCTTCTCATGCTCTCTCTTTTTCCGTCTGAGAAGCCGGTGTTCGTCTCTCCTCTTCTGCTTGTAGAGCTCGTAAGCAGTTCTAGTCTTTTTGTGCAGCGCCGCTTTGTATGCTTCCTGTTTAGCTGCATGTGCTTGCCGGCATTCGTCGTCAAACCAGGGGTTTCGTTGTGGTGGCCGTGTGAAACCCAGCACTTCAGAGGCGGCATCTCTGATGGCTGATTGGCAGTGCTGCCACTGGTTCTCTATACTTGATGCTGGCGGCAAAGGACTCCTTAAGAGGTTGTAAGAGACTCGATCGGAAAAGGACTTGGCGATCTCTTGCGATTGTAGTCGTCCAACGTCGAATTTTCTCACAGTATTTCCTTGTGTTGGCTTGGATCGGGATATCCGCAGTCGTACCTTGGCTACAACAAGGTAGTGGTCCGAGTCAATGTTGGCCCCTCGGAATGTTCGGACATCCTCTATACTGGAGAGGTGTCGTGCGTCGATCGCAATGTGGTCAATCTGGTTGACGGTTGATTGATCAGGAGATTTCCATGTCCCTTTGTGGATATTGAGGTGCTGGAACCGCGTACTAGCTACCAGAACATCTCCCCCCGCAGCGAAATCGATCAGCCTGAATCCGTTATCGGATTTATCACTACCCGCAATTTTACGGAAATGCGATTTAAGGCTTTTTCCTCACGCTTCCCTCAACCCACCCATATGGGGAGAACCGGGAGGAATGAAATTCCATTTTAATTGCGAAAAGTTATGAGCTGCTGCTGTGGGACAACGGATAAATGATTTATGAAGATCTCAGAGCAACACCTTAGAGGCACCTACGAAATTGGTTGCATGATCGGAAAACATCTGCAACGGAGTTCCACGTCGGGAAACGAAACGCGTAAATGACGCGAGAAACGCTTGCGTCGTCAGATCACTAACCAATTCTAAATGTATTGCCCGTGTTGCAAAACATACAAAAATGCATACATATCCTTTGTGCAAACCACATTTTCGACCATAATACGTCTTAATGAGGAAAGGTCCGGCAAAATCCACACCCGTATTCGTGAAAGGCCGACTCAACGTGGTTCTTTCCTGTGGTAGCGCACCCATTAATTGCGTTTGCACGTGATGCTTATACCGAGTACATACTATGCACTGGTGAATACACTTTTTCACCAATTTTTTGACTTTCGGTATCCAATATTCGGCTCTGATCATGCGCATCATGAGTTGAATTTCGCCATGTACTGAAATTTCATGTACATATTGAATATACCGCTAAATAAAAAAGCATTGTGCAGGAAGCAATATAGGTAATTTTTCGTTATATGATAACGTCGATAAAGCTAAGCGACCGTTTGCACGCATGATACCCTTTTTATCAATAAATGGATTGAATTTGCCCAACCAACTTTTGCTTACTCAATAATACGTCGTTATATTCCATTTCAAAATACTTCCTTTGCGTCAGCACAATGAATGTTTCCTTCGCCCCGACAATTTTGTGGTAGGATAATTCTGACTGTGGATACCGTTTCTTTCCATGAGTCTTCATGAACTGACAAAACCTCTCAACGTATATGCAAGCACACACAGCGCTTTATGCCACTTGGAGAATTTCGCTAAGTCACTCTCAAAATCCCGAATGATTTGATTGTTGAATGACGAAGGTATCACTTGATTGGTGAAGGTTTTAACCGATTTCTATTCTAGAATTCCTCAATCGTTTCGCCCTTCGCATAATTGATTGATTGATAGATCTTTATTTAGCTTTGAAAAATAAGCTATTTAGTTTACAGTTTTATATAAATTCATAAAATTTACAAAATTTAAAATCTTACATACGGTTTAGTTATTTAGCTAAGAATTCTTGTTATACTTATACATTTTTATTACTATACCACATTTTCTTGAATGTACTGAATGAGTTTTTTTTAAGATTGTTATAAGAGGTGTAAAGTTAAACATAAACAATCTTTCATTTGCATACAGCTTTTCGCGAGGTTTAGTTGTAAACAATGCAGATGAATTGACGTTTATAAAAAACACGTTTGGAGAAGGTGGATTGCCAGTTCTTTGACATTGATAACATCAACAGCAACAACCGTCATAATATGCAGAACTATGCGATGAGAGCGCCAGTTTCTCCACGAGGTGAAGGCAGCATGCAATACAGTCAAAATCGAAATCAAAGTTAGGATAGGGTTGCCGTCTGCCATTTAAATCTAAAAATTTTATGTTATAATGTGTCTGGGCTAAAAAACAAATTATTAATCCCAGATTTTTTTAAATTTATTCTTACTTTTGACATTATTATTTTAATAGAAACATTTCTTGAAGAGAGTTGTGAAACACAATTTATAAAATATTTTAAAGAATTCTCAGTTAAATTTATTCCAGCTACTAGAGTTAATGTTTTTGGTAGAGCTAGCGGTGGCATTTTAATCGCATACAAATGTAATCTAAATCTTTATATATATAATTCTGCTGTACGTGTGTATGTAATTGAACTCCTCCTAAACGGCTTGACCGATTTAAGCGAATTTTTCTGTATGCGTTTGAGTGGCGCCCTGGATGGTTTAGATTCACAAATCAGCCCGGCAGATGGCGCTGCAGTTGCAGTTGCTGTTCGTTAGTCTGGCTTAAACTCGAGAACAGCTGAGCGGATTTATCTTATCTTGATCTTGAAATGTTCGTGTAGGTCTAGGGAAGGTTTAAATGCTTTTATTTTATCCCTATAATCCCACGGGAACAGAAACAGGAACGAGAACGGGACTTTAAGTCACTTGACAGATTCCAAAAATTCTTTCAACTCTAGGATGTTACATTATCCCTCAGTGACATAGACTTATATTTCATTCATATATTTCCACGGGAACGGAAAATTCCCACAGGAACATGGTTAAAAATGGAAACTTGGAAAATACTGAACAGATTTCAAAAATTCTTTTGGCACTGGGATGCCACATAATCCCTCAGTAACTTAGCGTAGATTTCATCCCTATAATCCCCCGGGGATAGAAACAGGAATGAAAACGGAAGCCTTAAAACTACAGACCCGAGCAACGCCGGGCGGCTCAGTTAATTAAATAACAAATAGTAAGATTATTGGATTGTTCGTTTTTAAGAACTCTTTTGATTTTCGACTGGCAAGAATAGAGATTTAAATTTTTTTAGTTTAAAGTGTTACTTTTACAAAAATTCTATATTCGCAAAACAAAAGGAATTGATTTAAAGTGATACTATACACTTTCACCTAAGCTATGACAGCGTCTTCTAGGCCTTTGGTAGAGATAAGGATCTCGAAGGGATATTGGGTTCGAATGCAAATGAAGTGGAAGTTCTTTGGTTATTATGTAGACAAGAAGAAATGAATAAAGTAATAAAGACTCGAAGAAAATTATAATTTTAGCTCAGACGCATTAAGGGTATTGTTAAACCACGTGGTGGTCTCTGTGACCATGTTGAACGGTGCAGATGCTGACACTTTGATGTACTCAACAAGTGTCAAGAGCTTCAGCAACGATACGGGAACAACAACATTAGCGGGAACTTGGAAAATATTGGACCAATTCCCAAAAATTTTTCAATGTTAGAGTGCTTCATTGCTCCTGAGTATTTAAGACTAGATTTCCTACCCATATTCTTTCGGGAACGGAAAAGGGAATGGCGAAAAAACCAGGAAACTGGAAAGCACTGAACCGATTTCAAAAATTCTTTCACTGATAGAATGCTCCATTGTCCCAGAGCAATCTAAACCATATTTCATCACAATTTTCCCCACAGGAACAGGAACGGGAATCCAAAAAAAAAAAAAACTCTAACGATTTCAATGCGTATTTCACTTTTACAGTACTGGGCCAATTCCAAAAACTATGTCATCGTTAGAGTGTTTTACTGTTCCTGAGTAACATAAACCATATTTCATTCCCGTTCTCCCACTAGAATGGAAACTTGGAAACTATTTAACTAAACTTACTCAATTCGATTAACCTAGGGCCTGAGCTACGCCGGGCGGGTCAGCTAGTAACTTTATAAAAATGAAGTCGATAAATAGGAAAACTGTTATATTAATTGCGAAAAGTTATGAGCTGCTGCTGTGGGACAACGGATAAATGATTTATGAAGATCTCAGAGCAACACCTTAGAGGCACCTACGAAATTGGTTGCATGATCGGAAAACATCTGCAACGGAGTTCCACGTCGGGAAACGAAACGCGTAAATGACGCGAGAAACGCTTGCGTCGTCAGATCACTAACCAATTCTAAATGTATTGCCCGTGTTGCAAAACATACAAAAATGCATACATATCCTTTGTCCAAACCACATTTTCGACCATAATACGTCTTAATGAGGAAAGGTCCGGCAAAATCCACACCCGTATTCGTGAAAGGCCGACTCAACGTGGTTCTTTCCTGTGGTAGCGCACCCATTAATTGCGTTTGCACGTGATGCTTATACCGAGTACATACTATGCACTGGCGAATACACTTTTTCACCAATTTTTTGACTTTCGGTATCCAATATTCGGCTCTGATCATGCGCATCATGAGTTGAATTTCGCCATGTACTGAAATTTCATGTACATATTGAATATACCGCTAAATAAAAAAGCATTGTGCAGGAAGCAATATAGGTAATTTTTCGTTATATGATAACGTCGATAAAGCTAAGCGACCGTTTGCACGCATGATACCCTTTTTATCAATAAATGGATTGAATTTGCCCAACCAACTTTTCGGTGCTACTTGCTTACTCAATAATACGTCGTTATATTCCATTTCAAAATACTTCCTTTGCGTCAGCACAATGAATGTTTCCTTCGCCCTGACAATTTTGTGGTAGGATAATTCTGACTGTGGATACCGTTTCTTTCCATGAGTCTTCATGAACTGACAAAACCTCTCAACGTATGCAAGCACACACAGCGCTTTATGCCACTTGGAGAATTTCGCTAAGTCACTCTCAAAATCCCGAATGATTTGATTGTTGAATGACGAAGGTATCACTTGATTGGTGAAGGTTTTAACCGATTTCTATTCTAGAATTCCTCAATCGTTTCGCCCTTCGCATAATTGATTGATTGATAGATCTTTATTTAGCTTTTAAAAATAAGCTATTTAGTTTACAGTTTTATATAAATTCATAAAATTTACAAAATTTAAAATCTTACATACGGTTTAGTTATTTAGCTAAGAATTCTTGTTATACTTATACATTTTTATTACTATACCACATTTTCTTGAATGTACTGAATGAGTTTTTTTTTAAGATTGTTATAAGAGGTGTAAAGTTAAACATAAACAATCTTTCATTTGCATACAGCTTTTCGCGAGGTTTAGTTGTAAACAATGCAGATGAATTGACGTTTATAAAAAACACGTTTGGAGAAGGTGGATTGCCAGTTCTTTGACATTGATAACATCAACAGCAACAACCGTCATAATATGCAGAACTATGCGATGAGAGCGCCAGTTTCTCCACGAGGTGAAGGCAGCATGCAATACAGTCAAAATCGAAATCAAAGTTAGGATAGGGTTGCCGTCTGCCATTTAAATCTAAAAATTTTATGTTATAATGTGTCTGGGCTAAAAAACAAATTATTAATCCCAGATTTTTTTAAATTTATTCTTACTTTTGACATTATTATTTTAATAGAAACATTTCTTGAAGAGAGTTGTGAAACACAATTTATAAAATATTTTAAAGAATTCTCAGTTAAATTTATTCCAGCTACTAGAGTTAATGTTTTTGGTAGAGCTAGCGGTGGCATTTTAATCGCATACAAATGTAATCTAAATCTTTATATATATAATTCTGCTGTACGTGTGTATGTAATTGAACTCCTCCTAAACGGCTTGACCGATTTAAACGAATTTTTCTGTATGCGTTTGAGTGGCGCCCTGGATGGTTTAGATTCACAAATCAGCCCGGCAGATGGCGCTGCAGTTGCAGTTGCTGTTCGTTAGTCTGGCTTAAACTCGAGAACAGCTGAGCGGATTTATCTTATCTTGATCTTGAAATGTTCGTGTAGGTCTAGGGAAGGTTTAAATGCTTTTATTTTATCCCTATAATCCCACGGGAACAGAAACAGGAACGAAAACGGGACTTTAAGTCACTTGACAGATTCCAAAAATTCTTTCAACTCTAGGATGTTACATTATCCCTCAGTGACATAGACTTATATTTCATTCATATATTTCCACGGGAACGGAAAATTCCCACAGGAACATGGTTAAAAATGGAAACTTGGAAAATACTGAACAGATTTCAAAAATTCTTTTGGCACTGGGATGCCACATAATCCCTCAGTAACTTAGCGTAGATTTCATCCCTATAATCCCCCGGGGATAGAAACAGGAATGAAAACGGAAGCCTTAAAACTACAGACCCGAGCAACGCCGGGCGGCTCAGTTAATTAAATAACAAATAGTAAGATTATTGGATTGTTCGTTTTTAAGAACTCTTTTGATTTTCGACTGGCAAGAATAGAGATTTAAATTTTTTTAGTTTAAAGTGTTACTTTTACAAAAATTCTATATTCGCAAAACAAAAGGAATTGATTTAAAGTGATACTATACACTTTCACCTAAGCTATGACAGCGTCTTCTAGGCCTTTGGTAGAGATAAGGATCTCGAAGGGATATTGGGTTCGAATGCAAATGAAGTGGAAGTTCTTTGGTTATTATGTAGACAAGAAGAAATGAATAAAGTAATAAAGACTCGAAGAAAATTATAATTTTAGCTCAGACGCATTAAGGGTATTGTTAAACCACGTGGTGGTCTCTGTGACCATGTTGAACGGTGCAGATGCTGACACTTTGATGTACTCAACAAGTGTCAAGAGCTTCAGCAACGATACGGGAACAACAACATTAGCGGGAACTTGGAAAATATTGGACCAATTCCCAAAAATTTTTCAATGTTAGAGTGCTTCATTGCTCCTGAGTATTTAAGACTAGATTTCCTACCCATATTCTTTCGGGAACGGAAAAGGGAATGGCGAAAAAACCAGGAAACTGGAAAGCACTGAACCGATTTCAAAAATTCTTTCACTGATAGAATGCTCCATTGTCCCAGAGCAATCTAAACCATATTTCATCACAATTTTCCCCACAGGAACAGGAACGGGAATCCAAAAAAAAAAATAACTCTAACGATTTCAATGCGTATTTCACTTTTACAGTACTGGGCCAATTCCAAAAACTATGTCATCGTTAGAGTGTTTTACTGTTCCTGAGTAACATAAACCATATTTCATTCCCGTTCTCCCACTAGAATGGAAACTTGGAAACTATTTAACTAAACTTACTCAATTCGATTAACCTAGGGCCTGAGCTACGCCGGGCGGGTCAGCTAGTAACTTTATAAAAATGAAGTCGATAAATAGGAAAACTGTTATAGAGTTAAAACTAAGGCATGACCCCTATTACATTATTCCAACCTATCTTAATTGTAATAATTGGATAAGTGATTTTAATGACTTAATAACCTTTTTTAATGAAAATGAGCTACAAAATGTTTTGGTACTTGGTGATCTAAATGGAAGAATCGGTAATTTTCAAAACCTAGCTTCTCTGATGGAAAATCTGTCGCATGTGTTTGAAAGTGTGAGAAACTCGATGGATAAGACTGTTAATAGGTGCGGAGTTCATCTTGTAGATTTTATTGAAGATTTCGGTTTTATGGTTCCAAATGGGACAGCTAAAAGTGATAAAAGAGGGGAACTTACTTTCGTTTCGGGTTAAGGCACTTCACTAATCGATTATTGCTTAGCGAGGGGTAGTTGGATTGGAGCTATTGAAGATTTTGAAATTTTAGTTGCAAATTACTCTGGTCATTTACCATCTGTTACAACGCTTAAACTTGAAGATCTGTCGTTGATGCCCAGGAACGCAATTAATAAGTTAAAGTGTGTAGATAATCGTGCTGATGTGTTTAAACGAAGACTAGATGCGAAATTAATCTGCGTTCCTGCTCAAGAACATCGTAATTGTGAACAAACAGCTGAATTTATTACAAAATGTATTAGAGAATCTTGGATTACCAAAAATACTCACTCTGGGAATATGTTTGCTGCTGAGTGGTTTGACTGGGAATGTAGGAAATTGCGTAAAAAATCTTTTGCCTATCTGAACCTTTTCAGAAAGACTAATTCAAATTTTTTTAAAACCCTGTATTTAGATTCGAACAAGCTTTATAAAAATCTCTGTGTTCAAAAACAGAAAAACTATATTACTAATGTTGCTGTCACCCTTTCATCGTGTAAGAATTCAAAAGTTTTCTGGGCAAAGGTGAGACTGCTTGGTGGCTGTAAAGCTGTGTCATCTTCAGTAGTTATTGAAGTTGAAAAACTCGCAGATCACTTTTAAGGAGCTCCTAAACCCTGTTACATCTCACCTAGTATTCCAGTATGCGTTACCTCTAGTCTTAGTTCCTGAACTTGATGGGCCAATTACAGCAACAGAGTTACAAGTTACGCTCCAATCAATGAAAAATGATAAAGCAGCAGGGGTTGATGGCATTCCCGTTGAATTCTATAAGAATTCAACACCGAGTTTTTTGGAATTAATTAACTCTTTTTTTAACAGTCTTCTTGAAGGGGAAACAATCCCAAAATCGTTTTTAAACGCTTGGATTCGCGCTAATTTTAAAAAAGGTAATGTAAGCCTTCCCAGTAATTATAGGGGTATATCGATCCTACCTTGTCTTAGAAAAATATTCACCCATCTTTTATACCATAGGTTGACGAGATGGGTTGAAGAGAACAAACTCCTTAGTGTTTTTCAAGCTGGTTTTAGAGCGGGACTATCCACGGTTGATCATATATATGCGCTAACAAGTGTAGTCAAAATGTTTTTGGACAAAAAGAAGATAATGTATGCTTTTTTTGTCGATTTTAGGGCAGGTTTTGACACTGTAAATAGAGCTTCTTTGATTTATAAGCTTTCAACCTTAGGTTTATCGACAAAGTTCCTCAATGTATATAAGTTACTTATAACCGATACTTCTGCGGCTATTTGGAATGGAATATCAATGCCCGATTTTTTTAATACTAAAGCCGGTGTTCCTCAAGGTTGTGGGTTAAGTCCGATTATGTTTGCTTTGTTTATTGATGATGTATCAAAAGATTTCCCGGGAGGAATTAAGTGTGGTGAAACTGTTATAAAGATGCTTCTATATGCGGACGATATAGTCATATTGGCAGATAATCCTATAACTCTGCAACTTCAAATAAACAAACTGAAGCGATTTTGCGACTTATGAGAGCTTTCAATTAATGTCACAAAGTCCAAAATAATGATATTTGAAAGCTCTCAGCGTAGAAGACTTCCCCAAGAAAAGTGGTTTCTAGAGGGTGAAGCATTAGAAATTGTCAGCGAGTATAGATACTTAGGTTTCCTTATAACATACAATCTTGATCTGCAACCACATGTTAAAGATAAATGCGTTGCAGCAAAAACAGTAAATAATCTTATGTGGAAAAAGTTTTTTTGCAATAAATATGTTGATGGATCTACCAAGTTTAGAGTGTTTGAGGCAACCATAAGTACATGCCTTTGCTATGCAAATCAGGTATTTGGCTATCAAAATATTGAGGGTTTTGAAGTTATTCAACGTTTTTTTTTTAAACGTATTTTTAAGCTTGCCAGTACTACACCCAACTATGCTATCTACGTTGAATCCGGTATACCTCAAATGCGGATTATTTAATAAGAGTAATGAACAGACACGACACAAACCTTCACAAACAAATTATGCAATACGCTCTCCGGAAACAATTATCACCTTTCAAAGAATGGCAAGAGTTGGCTAATCGCCACTGCCTGAATCTTGATCTCTTGAATACACCCCTGACCAATTGGCAAGACGCATTCTATAGATGTATAGCTAAGGTGGACGACTCACTTTATCTTGAATGTTTGAATAGAGCTCAAACATCTACAACAAGATTAATTTACAAAGATTTAAACCACGTACTGTACCAAAATAATTATTTTAATGATAAGCTTTCATTTAACCAAATAAGCATCATTTTCAAAGCAAGAACATTTTCATTCATTTTTTTCATTTTCATTTTATTGAGACTTATGAAACATAGGTTCCTTATGTATATAAGTATATAACTAAAGTAATTATGTAGTCGGCTTAAAAGTATGCCAGACAAAGCAAATATATATAGAATATTTATGTAATATTTAAACTATTATTTGTAACGATAATGTAAAGCAAATTTTGGGGTACGTTTGCTCCCGACGTACTTACTTTTCAAAGCAAGAACTGAAATGCTCAATCTAAATTATAAACCTCACAGAAGTGACCTTCACCCGTTATGTACTTTGTGCAACCTTAATGAAACTGAAAATACGTACCACTTTATAGCTGTATGCCCAATATTACAAGAAATCCGAAGGCTTTATTTTTCGAAGAGCTTTCTTACACTTGAAGATACTGTGAGGAAGCTTTTTATCAAAGGCTGAGGTAGGCTCAGCGGATCCAAGGTCTTCTAAAGAAGCAGCAAAACTTTAGTTTAATGAAGTTAGTTTTATTTCCGATATTCAAAATTGTAATTTTCTTATAATATTTTGTACAATGGTTTTAAGCTTTTATAATTTCAATTCAGGTTTCTAGTTCTATTGCTATGGGTAGATTCCAAGTAGGCCTCTTCGGATAAGGGGAGTTTCACTTGGGGTTCGGTTGGGTGTGGTCTAGTCCGGGAGTTACGACCAGGTTCTCGTATGGGTCTTCAGACCAATCGAATGATGGTCTCCTATCCTGGATTACCTGTGGATTGGTCTTCGGGACACTCGGTGTACTGTTTCTTGTTCTGGGTTTCCAGTTCCTAGGCTCGGATGTGAGATCACGCTGGGTGCTTGGTAAAGATCTGAAATGATACTCGGAAGCGGGAGTTAATGGTTGCTCTGAGATAGCAGGAGCCACTAAATTCACAACGAGATAGCGTTGGACACTAAATTCACAACGAGATAGCGTTGGACACTAAATTCACAACGAGATAGCATTGGACACTTAATTCACGAGATAGCGTTGGACACTAAATTCACACCGTGATAGCGGTGGACACTAAATTCACAACGAGATAGCGTTGGACACTAAATTCACACCGAGATAGCGGTGGACACTAAATTCACAACGAGATAGCGTTGGACACTAAATTCACAACGAGATAGCGTTGGACACTAAATTCACACCGAGATAGCGGTGGACACTAAATTCACAACGAGATAGCGTTGGACACTAAATTCACAACGAGATAGCGTTGGACACTAAATTCACACCGAGATAGCGGTGGACACTAAATTCACAACGAGATAGCGGTGGACACTAAATTCACAACGAGATAGCGTTGGACACTAAATTCACACCGAGATGAGATAGCGGTATACACTAAATTCACAACGAGATAGCGTTGGACACTAAATTCACAACGAGATAGCGTTGGACACTAAATTCACACCGAGATAGCGGTGGACACTAAATTCACAACGAGATAGCGTTGGACACTAAATTCACAACGAGATAGCGTTGGACACTCTTATACTCACCTGAAACCTTCCCTAGATGACCGCTCACTTGCCACGGTCGGCGCAGACTGATTTTTCATGTCTTGGCTTGGTCGTCTTATACACCTTTCGACGACAACCGGGTGTGAGTTGTAAAAATGAACGAAGTCACAATGCCAAATTCCATTCACCGCATTGAAACTCAAGTGCCTGTAGTGTTGTTGTGTTGCGGTATGTATTGGTCATCGTATGATTTAAGTTGTTTTCGTTGTTACGTATAATTGATGTAGGGGTACATTTGTAATGGTTCATTACATTCCCCCTTTCTTTCGGAGACAAGAACCTTCTCGTCTGACCCTTCGGCCGGCGGCCCTTCGGCAGATGTGTGCCCCTCTTTGGTGTGTTCATCTCCTTAATGTTTTTTTTTTTTTTTTTTTGGAAATTTTAACTCAAATTTACCTTTTTTTTGAACTCGATTCTGTTTATTTAAATCAAAATAATAGATTTCTTCTCCACTTAAATAGCTAACTTAATAATTTACATTCATTTCTCTTATTTCGTAACCAAAAAAAATTGTATGTACTCTATACATACAAAAAACAACAAAATATCTTTCATAGTAAAATTAATAATAAATCAACAACCAATGGCTTACGGTATCTGTAGTACCTTCTGCTTGGTACCGAAACGGAGTGTTGCGGTTTTTCCCATTATCAGCACCATGACTTCTCCAAATGGCTGTTTTATTTTAAATCGTTGTCGTCTTGCTCCCGGTCAAAATAGTGGATGTTTTAAAATATTTATGCCACCAAATGGGTTCTCTGGTCCGGATCTCGATTGATTACTGCTATCGGACTGGATAGAATCACGGCGCGGAGACATTTCTAGCTTTGGCAGTCCTCGTCCTGGGGTTGCTGGGGCTTCTGATGGTGGTGGGCTGTCGGCAATCCATATTGGAGATGGTGGTGGTGTTGGAGTCAGTCGTGGCATTGTTGGTTCCCTTTATGCGTTCAGTTCCGGGGTGTTGGTGGTGAGGACCGGCGATTTTCGTTGCTGGAACGTCTCAAAGGCTTGTTTCCGCATCTCCCTGATTGCGGCCATTTGCTCCTCGACAGGTACTGGCTTCTTTATTTCAATTACTGGCCTGATTTCGATAGGTTTCTTTCTGGTTGGTTTTTTAGCGTTGGGTTCCTCCAATGTTGGGGCTCGCACCTTCATCGGTGCAGTCCGTAGCCGAACAAATGGCGAAAACTCCTCGGGGTCACCTCCCTGGTGTTTGGCCGTGGACCGCTTGGCCACTTTCCGAACGACTTTTGATTTATTCGCGGTAGATGTTTTCTTGTCCATGGTCTTTGCTTTAATGAAATGCAAGTTGTCGGTGTCATGAGCTTTTATATCTTGTATGTGCGCTCGATACTCGTTCGGTCTCTTTCCTTTTTTCATCTTATCTCCTTCTCTCTGTAGAACCACGATGACTAGGGAAATTAATTTTTTTACGAGATATGGTCCTTCATATTTGGGTGCGAGTTTCTCCGCGAAATAATTGACCCCTGACGAGAGTACCTTGTTTCTTTTATATACTCGTTCGCCTATACTCGGCTTCCATGCACGCCGTCGTAGGTTGTAATGTTTTCCTTGTCTTTCTGCTGCCTTTTCCAAGTTTAGCTTGACTAACTGGTAGAGGGCTTTCATTCTCTCCTGGCGAATAGATAATGAGTCAGCTGTTGTTCCTCTTAGTTCGGTGGGGATATCGGGGTCATTTGGTCCTCGGATTTCTCGTCCAAAATTGAGCAGGGCGGGGGAGAAACCAGTTGACGTATGTTGACTTGTATTTATGGCGAAGGTAAACTCGGGGAGGTGGTCGTCCATGTGCGGTGGTTTTCTTGGACGAATTGCGCTATCATGGTCTTGATGACACGATTAACTCTTTCGGTGTGATTTTTCTGCGGGTATAGGGGGCGGTTAGGCGTTGCTGCATCCCGACGTCTTCTAAAAATTCTTTAAACTGGTTACTAACGAGCTGCGTGCCATTGTCTGAGATGAGGATTTTCGGAACACCGAACCGTGTGAGGATCCTTTCCCGAAGAGCTTTGATAACCCCATTCGTGGTTGCTACCCGGAGTGGTACGGCTTCTACCCACTTCGTAAATTTGTCGACCATGACGAGCATCACGGTGTTACCCTTCATTGACCTGGGTAGAGGTCCGACAAAGTCGAAGCAGAGAAACTCCCATGGCCCTTCTACTGCCAGCACCATGACTTCTCCAAATGGCTGTTTTATTTTAAATCGTTGTCGTCTTGCTCCCGGTCAAAATAGTGGATGTTTTAAAATATTTATGCCACCAAATGGGTTCTCTGGTCCGGATCTCGATTGAGTACTGCTATCGGACTGGATAGAATCACGGCGCGGAGACATTTCTAGCTTTGGCAGTCCTCGTCCTGGGGTTGCTGGGGCTTCTGATGGTGGTGGGCTGTCGGCAATCCATATTGGAGATGGTGGTGGTGTTGGAGTCAGTCGTGGCATTGTTGGTTCCCTTTATGCGTTCAGTTCCGGGGTGTTGGTGGTGAGGACCGGCGATTTTCGTTGCTGGAACGTCTCAAAGGCTTGTTTCCGCATCTCCCTGATTGCGGCCATTTGCTCCTCGACAGGTACTGGCTTCTTTATTTCAATTACTGACCTGATTTCGATAGGTTTCTTTCTGGTTGGTTTTTTAGCGTTGGGTTCCTCCAATGTTGGGGCTCGCACCTTCATCGGTGCAGTCCGTAGCCGAACAAATGGCGAAAACTCCTCGGGGTCACCTCCCTGGTGTTTGGCCGTGGACCGCTTGGCCACTTTCCGAACGACTTTTGATTTATTCGCGGTAGATGTTTTCTTGTCCATGGTCTTTGCTTTAATGAAATGCAAGTTGTCGGTGTCATGAGCTTTTATATCTTGTATGTGCGCTCGATACTCGTTCGGTCTCTTTCCTTTTTTCATCTTATCTCCTTCTCTCTGTAGAACCACGATGACTAGGGAAATTAATTTTTTTACGAGATATGGTCCTTCATATTTGGGTGCGAGTTTCTCCGCGAAATAATTGACCCCTGACGAGAGTACCTTGTTTCTTTTATATACTCGTTCGCCTATACTCGGCTTCCATGCACGCCGTCGTAGGTTGTAATGTTTTCCTTGTCTTTCTGCTGCCTTTTCCAAGTTTAGCTTGACTAACTGGTAGAGGGCTTTCATTCTCTCCTGGCGAATAGATAATGAGTCAGCTGTTGTTCCTCTTAGTTCGGTGGGGATATCGGGGTCATTTGGTCCTCGGATTTCTCGTCCAAAATTGAGCAGGGCGGGGGAGAAACCAGTTGACGTATGTTGACTTGTATTTATGGCGAAGGTAAACTCGGGGAGGTGGTCGTCCATGTGCGGTGGTTTTCTTGGACGAATTGCGCTATCATGGTCTTGATGACACGATTAACTCTTTCGGTGTGATTTTTCTGCGGGTATAGGGGGCGGTTAGGCGTTGCTGCATCCCGACGTCTTCTAAAAATTCTTTAAACTGGTTACTAACGAGCTGCGTGCCATTGTCTGAGATGAGGATTTTCGGAACACCGAACCGTGTGAGGATCCTTTCCCGAAGAGCTTTGATAACCCCATTCGTGGTTGCTACCCGGAGTGGTACGGCTTCTACCCACTTCGTAAATTTGTCGACCATGACGAGCATCACGGTGTTACCCTTCATTGACCTGGGTAGAGGTCCGACAAAGTCGAAGCAGAGAAACTCCCATGGCCCTTCTACTGCCATGGTGTGCATCCGACCACAAGGCTTTTGTTGTGATATTTTATATTTAGTACACGTGATGCATTGGCCGATATGTTTGGCCACTTCTGCCCTCATTCCTGGCCAATAGTGATGTCGGGCGATTTTATCGGTTGTCTTGGTAATTCCTAGATGTCCGGCAGTATCGAGGTCGTGGTGGTTTTGTATTATTTCCTTCCTTTTTGCCTTAGGCACGCATAGTTTCCATTCGGTCTTCGGATCGCTAAATGGGTTTCTAAAGGAAAGTCTCCGGAACAATTGGTCCCCTTCAAGTCGGTAGTCCGGAAAACGGGTTGGGTGCTTGGATACCTGCTGCTGTTGTCGGCGGACCCAGTCCGCCTTCGAGTCGATACTTGCAGCCAAAAAGTCCATGGTAGTGATAGGTAGAGGGTCCCGGGACAATGCATCGGCCACTACGTTTAAAGTACCTTTACGATATTGTATGTTGAAATCGTACTGTTGTAATTCAATTGCCTAACGGGCCAATCGTCCTGAGGGGTTTTCCAAGGAGTGAAGCCATTTTAGGGAGTGGTGGTCGGTTATGACGGTGAAGTGGTAGCCTTCCAAATAAGGCCGTAACTTCCTTATCCCCCAAAGTATGGCCAGGCATTCCTTTTCCGTAACCGTGTATTTTTTCTCAAGATCTGTTAATGTGCGACTGGCGTATGCCACCACCTTCTCTTGCCCCACCTCCTTCTGTGACAGTACTACCCCAAGCCCGTAGTCACTAGCGTCGGTTTGCAGCGTGAAGGGTTGGTCGAGATTTGGGCAAGTCAAAACTGGAGCTTCTGTTAGTTTCCCTTTGAGTGGGTTGAATGCGTTCTCCTGTTCGTCTTGCCACAGCCATACCTGGTTCTTTTTCAACAATTTGGTAAGCGGAGCCACTACCGTGGAGAAGTCTTGGATGAATCTGCGGTACCAGGAAGTAATACCCAAGACTCGCCTTAGCTCTTTCACAGTTGTTGGTGCTTTTAGCTCTCTTACTGCTGCAACTTTGTCAGGGTCAGTGTGGATGCCCTGTCGGCTCACCACGTGGCCCAAATACTTTAATTCTGGTTTTCAGAATTCACATTTGTCTGGGTTTATTTTCAAGTTAGCTTCTCTCAACCGTTCGAAGACCTTACCAAGGTGCTCCAGGTGGTCCTTGAAGGTCTTACTGATGATAATGATGTCATCCAGGTAGGCGAACGCATATTCTTCGAGATCGATTCCGATTACTTGGTCCAACACGCGTTGAAAGGTTGCCGGGGCTGAATGTAGTCCGAAAGGCATTACTTTCCACTGGAATAATCCCCGTCCGGGCACGGTGAAGGCTGTATAGGCTCGAGATCCGTATTCCAAAGGAATTTGCCAATAACCCTGTTTCAAGTCAATGGTTGAGATGAGCTTGGCTCCTCGTAGCTTGTCGAGGATGGCATGTATCTGGGGAAGCGGGTAGGCATCTTTGACGGAAATCTCGTTAAGCTGGCGGTAGTCGATACACAGTCTCCAAGAGCTGTCCTTCTTTTTCACCAACACTATCGGGGAGCTTAATGGGCTTTTGGAAGGTCCAATTCTTCCGTTTAATAATAACTCATCTATTTCTTCATTTATAACTTTCTGCATAGCGGGATTTCTGGGGTAGTACCGCTGCTTGAACGGTTGATCGGTTGTGAGTCGGATTCGATGCGTAGCGACGTTGGATGGTCCTCTTAATCCTTCAAACTGGGGTAGTTCCTTGGCCAAAAATTTCCCTAACATATCTTTATCTCCACTTGGTAGCTGCACATTGTTCACTAGGGTGCAGATCGTTTCTTTAAAGGAGCGCTGTATGTTACAGTTCGTCAGTGGTTCTCCCGCTAGGGTCATCGAAAAGTTTGCCTGGTCTAGTAAGTCGACTCCCAGAATGGCGTCCTCCGATAACTCACTTAAGAAGGTTACCTCTCCATCAACTAGACTTCCTTTGAGATGGAACCTTATGGAGTAGTGTTCCTGAGTCATAACCGGGTTGCCATTGGCTAATTGAATTTCGCGCCGTTGATATCGGACGGGTAGCCTAAGGGCTCTTAGCCTGTTTCGTAACGTGGGCCCCACGAAGGACTTGGTAGAGCCTGTTTCCACTAATGCATTGAAGACTTGTCCTCCCATCCTTATGGGGACAAAATATCGCGGATCATACCAATGGCCATGAGTCGGATTCAGCATTTGTCGTGGTTTGGACACTGCTGTCGGTTCTGGATGAATTGGATGACTGGTTCGTTGGTGGGGCGTATTCGTATGTTGGGCTGCCCACAGAACAAAGGGTCGGTATCTCTTCAGCCACCATCGGTTACGGTGACACGCCAGGGTACATGGTTGCCCGCGGGTTTCGGTTCTTTTAACAGATTCTCGTGACTGTCGTGACTCAAGGATGGTAGTTTTGAGCGCCGCTACTCGTGATTGGCTCCTCTCCTCGTGCCTGGCATATCGTACTCTGTCGCCTTCCGTCGGGTTGTCGGCAGCTCCTCTTATAGCGGATGTTCGGTTGTTCCAGTTCTGGGTCTGCTGGGTGTGGCACTTGCACGTGCAATCCTTGGTTAAACGTCCGTCTTCCCCACAGTTTGAGCAGAAAAGTCGAAAGGGTCGGTGACAGTTCCTCTTCTGATGTCCTCTTTGTTTACAGTTCCAGCAATGCGTATTGCGGTCATACGGCACCGATATTGCTCCAAACTGCGCTCGGGGTGCAGGAGGTGGGGCCAAGGCGGGTCTCATATTTCTTTCTTCGTTTTTGACATACTCGTATTCTTCTGCTTGGTCCGTCAACTCCTCCAACGTCTGGAAATCTCTCCTTCGCACTGCAAGTCGGTATTCTGGGCGGAGGCTGTCGTATATCCGATCGACGTTATCTTCCTGACTCATCTTGGGATGCTGTCTAATCAGATATTCCATGGCACGGATGAAATCTCTGGCCTTCTCCCGCGGCCCTTGTTTCTTGCGCCAGATTTCCTCCTCCAACTTGTGGACGAAACGTGGCGGTAAGAAGTACCTGAGGAACGCTTGGCGGAACTCCTCCCACGTCTGAAAACTTCCTCGGTGAATTCGTAGCCACTCTAGGGCGGAACCTCTGAAGATTTCTGGGAAGGTCCGGAGGATGTACTCTGCTGGTATTGAATAGCAATGTACCAACTCCTCTAGGCGTTCCATGAACTCGAGGGCATTTCCCGAGCCGTCAAACTTAAGGCCCCATTTACGAACGGTGTTCATGGTCTCGGCCTCGGGACTTCGGTACATTCTGTATGGACCTGGTTGGTTGCTACTCTCTAACTCGGGATGGTGGGTTGGCGGACGCAATGTGCTTGAGCTTAAAATTGTTGCTGGACCGACGCCAGTAGTCTGGTGGTACAGGCCTCCTACGGCTGGAGGTACATGTAGCTGTAGTTGGGCGTTAGGCTCTTCGGTCACCTCTGTTGCATTGGCAGGTTGCGGTGGTGCTTCGGTTTCGTCTTTGTATTCACGTTCTTGAACCAACTGTGAAATTTCCGTGCACAGGTTCTGTGTCGAACGGTGAGTCCTTGAGTCTTTGATGTAAGTACTCAGGCGGGATCGCAGCGTAGACACTGTGCCACTAGTATCTAACTTTTTGGAAGCCATTTTCTCAATGAGCTCCGTCTTCTTCAGCAGGTAGATGGACGCAAGATTTTCTTCGACGTCCATGTTGATATTACTGTCGGTATTTGCCATGGTTTTATGCCACTGACAACGGTTTTACAATTTTAGCTTTCTTTTCTAGCTCGATAGTGAGCTCCTCTGGTTTTGATCGGTCGGTATCCTCGGTGTATGACAGGTCGGTCGGTATGATCCCTCAGAGAGTTAGTTCTTCTGGAACGGTCGGTCGGTCGGTAAATCTGGATAAGAAATAACTCCTCTGACTGGATCAATCTTTATTCGGTGTAATACAGGTCGTTCGGTATGGACTTCTTTACAAGTTGATTCTTCTGGAACGGTCGGTCGGTAAATCGGTTAACCAACTTCAAAGAAGTCCCTGCTCGGGCGCCATTTGTGAGGAAGCTTTTTATCAAAGGCTGAGGTAGGCTCAGCGGATCCAAGGTCTTCTAAAGAAGCAGCAAAACTTTAGTTTAATGAAGTTAGTTTTATTTCCGATATTCAAAATTGTAATTTTCTTATAATATTTTGTACAATGGTTTTGAGCTTTTATAATTTCAATTCAGGTTTCTAGTTCTATTGCTATGGGTAGATTCCAAGTAGGCCTCTTCGGATAAGGGGAGTTTCACTTGGGGTTCGGTTGGGTGTGGTCTAGTCCAGGAGTTACGACCAGGTTCTCGTATGGGTCTTCAGACCAATCGAATGATGGTCTCCTATCCTGGATTACCTGTGGATTGGTCTTCGGGACACTCGGTGTACTGTTTTCTGTCCTGGGTTTCCAGTTCCTAGGCTCGGATGTGAGATCACGCTGGGTGCTTGGTAAAGATCTGAAATGATACTCGGAAGCGGGAGTTAATGGTTGCTCTGAGATAGCAGGAGCCACTAAATTCACAACGAGATAGCGTTGGACACTAAACTCACAACGAGATAGCGTTGGACACTAAATTCACAACGAGATAGCGTTGGACACTAAATTCACAACGAGATAGCGTTGGACACCAAATTCACACCGAGATAGCGGTGGACACTAAATTCACAACGAGATAGCGTTGGACACTAAATTCACACCGAGATAGCGGTGGACACTAAATTCACAACGAGATAGCGTTGGACACTAAATTCACAACGAGATAGCGTTGGACACTAAATTCACACCGAGATAGCGGTGGACACTAAATTCACAACGAGATAGCGTTGGACACTAAACTCACAACGAGATAGCGTTGGACACTAAATTCACAACGAGATAGCGTTGGACACTAAATTCACAACGAGATAGCGTTGGACACCAAATTCACACCGAGATAGCGGTGGACACTAAATTCACAACGAGATAGCGTTGGACACTAAATTCACACCGAGATAGCGGTGGACACTAAATTCACAACGAGATAGCGTTGGACACTAAATTCACAACGAGATAGCGTTGGACACTAAATTCACACCGAGATAGCGGTGGACACTAAATTCACAACGCGATAGCGTTGGACACTAAATTCACAACGAGATAGCGTTGGACACTAAATTCACACCGAGATAGCGGAGGACACTAAATTCACAACGAGATAGCGTTGGACACTAAATTCACACCGAGATAGCGGTGGACACTAAATTCACAACGAGATAGCGTTGGACACTAAATTCACACCGAGATAGCGGTGGACACTAAATTCAAAACGAGATAGCGTTGGACACTAAATTCACACCGAGATAGTGGTGGACACTAAATTCACAACGAGATAGCGTTGGACACTAAATTCACACCGAGATAGCGGTGGACACTAAATTCACAACGAGATAGCGTTGGACACTAAATTCACACCGAGATAGCGGTGGACACTAAATTCACAACGAGATAGCGTTGGACACTAAATTCACAACGAGATAGCGTTGGACACTAAATTCACACCGAAACAGCGGTGGACACTAAATTCACAACGAGATAGCGTTGGACACTAAATTCACACCGAGATAACGGTGGACACTAAATTCAAAACGAGATAGCGTTGGACACTAAATTCACACCGAGATAGCGGTGGACACTAAATTCACAACGAGATAGCGTTGGACACTAAATTCACACCGAGATAGCGGTGGACACTAAATTCACAACGAGATAGCGTTGGACACTAAATTCACACCGAGATAGCGGTGGACACTAAATTCACAACGAGATAGCGTTGGACACTAAATTCACAACGAGATAGCGGTGGACACTAAATTCACACCGAGATAGCGGTAGACACTAAATTCACAACGAGATAGCGTTGGACACTAAATTCACACCGAGATAGCGGTGGACACTAAATTCACAACGAGATAGCGTTGGACACTAAATTCACACCGAGATAGCGGTGGACACTAAATTCACAACGAGATAGCGTTGGACACTATTATACTCACCTGAAACCTTCCCTAGATGACCGCTCACTTGCCACGGTCAGCGCAGACTGATTTTTCATGTCTTGGCCTGGTCGTCTTATACACCTTTCGACGACAACCGGGTGTGAGTTGTAAAAATGAACGAACTCACAATGCCAAATTCCATTCACCGCATTGAAACTCAAGTGCCTGTAGTGTTGTTGTGTTGCGGTATGTATTGGGCATCGTATGATTAAGTTGTTTTCGTTGTGTCGTATAATTGATGTGGGGGTACATTTGTAATAGTTCATTACAATACAAAACAGATTTTGAACGGGGATTTTGGTTGGAAAACTCCTTGTTTTTATATAAATCATGCCTTAGGGTATCGTAGCAGTTTTTTAGACTGATTAATGAGATCGTAAGTGTAGGCTCTGTATATTATGAAATTCAATTTTTTAAATTTATATATTTTTATTGTTTAAATGAATTCACGCAACAATCTATTTTTTTTTCTAATTTTTCTAAAATTATGTTTTCTTTAACTTTGACTTTTTCCATTTTGTAACAAATCTCGAAATAAGTCAATCGAGGCAAACGGCAAATTTTGCCATGCAATCATTCATAGAAAAATATAAAATCTTGTAAAATATCGAGAACTTTAATAAAGAATTTATAATAATAAATAATATAATAATACTGAATGAGTTTTCTTTCAAACTCTATTAAGTTGTTTTGCATTTTTAATTTCACTTGGTAAATTGTTAAAACCATGGAATCCCATATAATATATTGTTCTTTGACCCCTCACAGTTCTTGATCTTTCAATTCTAAGGTCATTATTATTTCTCAGGTTTTATTCCAAACCAACATTTGTACGTACATATTCACATAAATATTCTGGATACATATTATTTTTTATTTTAAACACAAATATCATACATAACATAAACAGTCTTTGATTTACATTTAACCATTTCAGCGAATTTAACATCTGCCTTATTGGTGTGTATCTATTACATTTTAAAACACATCGCATAATCTTATTTTGTTGCAATTGAAGTCTATCTTTATAACTTTGAGGACACATATACAAAAGGCTAGCACAATAATCAAAATGAGGTTTAATCAACACATTACATAAATTTACAGCTGTATTTTTCGATATATTTTTCCTTATTTTTCTGAGCACACCGACTTTCTTTGATATTTTTTACACAAATAACTAACATGTTCATTGAAGTTAAGCTGTTCATCTAGAATTATCCCAAGATATTTTATTTGTTTAACACTTTCAACTTTTTCATTGTTTATATATACCTACATCAAAATTAATAGGCGAACTTACTGGACTACATTTAAACATTATACATTTGGTTTTAGCAACATTGATAATAAGCTTATTCATTTTTAACCAAGTGCTTACTCTCTCAAGGTCTTGGTTTATACCTTGTATACAGTCTTCCACATTTTTTCCAGAGATGTACAGCAAGCTATCATCCGCAAACAGCACTAATTTAGAATGCTGAATCACTTTGCTCATATCATTAATGAAGATCAGGAACAGCCACAATCCCAGTATTGTACCTTGTGGTACTCCCTACTGGCGATGATACTTTCCCATTTACCGAAGTCCGTTGGGTTCTTTCCGATATAAAGGACTTAAACCACTTCATTTCCACACCCTTTATGCCATAATGTTTTAACTTTTTTAATAATATTTCGTGATTCACTGTTTCGAAAGCACGTTTCAGATCCAGAAAAACAGCAATCACCACATTTTTATTGTCTATTTTTTTCCTCCAATCGTTTAGCACAAAGTTCAGATTAGTTTCACATGAGTGATTTGCACGAAATCCTAATTGAAAGTTATCGAGCAATCCATTACTTTCTAAATGATTTTGGAGCTGTATCACTACACATTTCTCTATTATTTTTTCATACAGGGGCATCATATTTATTGGGCGATATTCACTGAAAGTTTTGGGGTTTTGTATCTTTTTAATTGGTATTACAAGTGCTTCTTTCCAGGAGTGTGGAAAGACACCGATATTAAAGGACACATTTATAATTTTCTCTATCACTGGGCCAACAACACAAAGGGAGTCTATAAACATTTTGGTGCTCATAAAATTAAAGTCACTTTTTTTGCTAAGTTGACTAGATTGAACTTAAAATCTATATTGCACTCCTCAAGTAAATTTTTATAATCATAAAATATCACAGATTGGGTCATATCATTAATTGAGTCCACATAAAAGTTGTTAAATTTATCACACATTATTGCACTATTATTTATCACAGATCCATTTTCTATTGCCACTTCAGTTATTGTTTCGTCACTTTTTTTAAGAACGTACTTCTTAAGTTTTGTCCACATATCCTTCTGATTGTTAGCATTGTCTATTTGGTTTTTAATAAATACTGATTTTGCTGCTTTAATCCTCCTTTTGTACTGGTTTCTACACTGTTGATATGCATACCATATATTTTCGTCATTTGTAAATACTGCTTGTCTATGAAGATTTACTTTTCTTTGCTTCTCCACAGCAAGATCATAATTAAACCACCTTGCGTTATTATAGGGAACATGTTTTTCAATTACCATAGAATCAACGATGTATTTCATGTTGTACACAAATTGGTCACAAAGAACGTTAAGACTAATTGGTTGTTCCACGTTAAAATTCACGAAGAACCGATTTTCCAAAAGCGACGACACAAAAAAATGTTGATTATACGAACAGTATTTTATTGTTTTTTTACTTTGCACCTTACGTTGGTTTGTTATAAAAATATCTAATGATTCATGGTCACCTATCTTAATATTTTTATTCACCCTTGCACTAATTATATCAGTACAGTTTGTTATTACGTAATCAATTAATGTTTTTGAAGATCTTGTTATTCTTGTGGGCTCATTAACAATCATATGTAGACCGCTATCATTTAAAATATTTGTAATACGCCTCTTGTACGTGTCTGTTACATCGAACCAATCTATGTTAAAGTCACCTACTATTATAAGATTGCCACATTGTGAAAGATAGTCTATGCAGTTTTCCAGTTCATTGCAAAATTCCCTTTTAGAAGAAGTGTGGCTGGGAGATCTGTATAGGCCACATATGTATATGTATTGCTGGACAATTTTCATATTGCACTTTCACTATCAATATCCAGTACTGCATACTGACTTGATGTTTTTTCAACACACTACATTTAAAATTTTTTTTAACATAGACAACAACACCACCTGTATGATTTGACTCACTTTCACAGCTGAAAGGCTAATAGAATCCATCTAATATTGCACAATTTAAGTCACTGGGATCTGTAATATGTGTTTCTGTTAACACTAAAACATCAGGATTTTCACTTTGCACCACAACTTCTAGTTCTTCAAAATTATTTATGAGTCCTTGTATATTAAAATAAATACATCTTACATCGTCTAATTGCTAATAATCTGTCCGCTCTTCAGCTATTTTCAGTTTCCTTTGGAAAACTGGACAATTTACATCACTTGCCTTATGTTTATCATCAATATCTATTTTTAAAATTGTTTTTGCATTAAGGCAGTTAATACATTTGACATTAACATTATTACACAATTTCACATCATGATTTTCAGCACAATTAATACAAATTTTTATACTAGTACATTTTTTAGCTGTATGATTAAAACCACAACAATTGAAGCGTGAAGCATCTTTGTATGCTTATAAACTTTGCATCTATCCCATCCAATGTTCACCTTGGTACTTTCCATTATTTTGTCATAGGCAACACTTTCCATTTCAATTATGGCATTATAACACTTTTTTTTTTTTTGGAGACAGATATATTTGTACGCACCTTAGCTCGTATTCACTTAACCCGTTTTGTCATTTCAACGATTTAATTATTTCATCCTCACATAATTTTTCTTTCATGCCCACTATCAGTACTCTAGGCTTTGTTTTCTTTGGTATTTTTACATTATAATTATCACTATGATTTTTATTAAACACATTTTCAATTTTTTTTACGGATGCTTCATCTCCTTGAATCAACACCACTCCATTTTGGATATTTTTAACATTGTTTATTTTCAATTGTAATGTTGCCGGGTCAATTGAATTTTTTATAACCTCTCGTGTTTTGACATTGTTTTGGTTTTCTTTCGGCTTAATAATAATCACATTACTTTTGCCTTTTATTTTATCCGCGTATGTTGTTTTAGTTTGTGCTGATGTTTTTTTGATTTTTTCACTTTCTTTTAATTGTTTTAATTCTTTGACAAGATCTTCTTTTATTTCTTTTACACTTTCAATTGTATTTTTGTTGTCATCTTGAATTCTTTTAAAATTATCACTAATTTTCGCACTTTGATTTTTAAAGCTTTCGCTATATCCATTTATTTTTTCAATTTCTTTAACACTTTTTTCACAAGCTTTTTGCGCTACTTTCATTTCTTTAAATCTCTCCTCATATCTGGCTTCAATAGCCTGCAGTAATTCTTTTATTTCTACTTCATTTTTTTTTAACGATTCTTCAAATTCATTTTTGTATTCTTTCAAATAACTTCCATTCTTTTTTACTGTCTCATGAATTTCCCGCACCGCTAGATCAACATTTTGTATATACAATACACAATCATCACAAATAAATTTTAGCATTGGATTTGTGTCCAATACACCACTACTATAGCGGTCAAGACCACTACATGTCTTTTTCAAATGAAATGCTTTACCGCAAATGCCGGCACATTGAACGCCCGATTCTCCACTAATATCGCTTTTGCATTTAAAAGGCATAAGGCCATGTCGACTGAGATTCCCTCAACCACGCGGGTCCATTCCACCACAACGAATGGTCTTTTAAATCCTCCGGGGATATTCCTCTTATGGCTATATCCGCCGGGTTTTCTTCCGATATCACATGACACCAATTAGTCACCTCTGTGTTCTTTAAGATTTCCGCTGTGTGGTTTGCCAGAAAGGTTTTCCATGAACTTGGATGTTTTTGCAGCCAAGCTAGAACAATAGTGGAATCTGTGCACAGATGGACCGCTGACATGTTTTCAATTCGAATGGAAATTGACGCTAAATGTACCATTTTTGACAGAAGAACTGCACCCTGTAACTCTAACCTTGGCAACGATATCGTGTTTACCGGGGCAACCTTAGATTTTGCCCATAACAATTGAGACGTTATCTTTTCTTGATGTTGTACCCGTAAATAAATGCACGCAGCGTAAGCCTTTTCCGACGCGTCACAGAACCCATGAATCTGTGAGACCGCATCTGGAGTGTATTCTACCCATCGTGGAATACATATGTTTGCGACTCTTGGTAAACGATTCGCAAATACTTCCCATCTTTGTTTGGTGCTGGGGAGCAGTTCCCCATCCCAATGTGTCTTTTCCTTCCAGATTTGCTGCATCAAAATTTTTGCTACGATCACAATAGGGGCCAACCACCCTACTGGATCGTAAAATTTAGCGATAACTGAAAGCACTGAGCGCTTAGTAGCGGGCTTTGCCTGTGCAACCGATTGCACCGAAAAGGAAAATGTATCCAAGGTAGCCTTCCGCTGAATGCCGAGCGTTTTCACAGAGCTTTTGTCATCAAACTTTAAAAAATCTTCGTTAAGAAGTGAACCCTTTGGCAGAAATTCTAGCAACTCCTTCGCATTCGCCGTCCATTTTCTTAGGTTGAAACCAGCCGATTGTAGCACCCCAATCAATTTTGTTTGAGCTTTCAATGCAGTGGAAATGTGAGCCCCTGATAAAACATCATCGACAAACAATTCCCGCAATAGAATGTTTTATGCTAGAAAATGGGAACCTTTGACTTCGTTGGCTAAATGATGCAATGTGCGTATTGCCAAATACGGGGAGCTAGAAACACCAAATGTTATCGTTACCATTTCAAAAACGTTTAAAGGATCCTGTAGAGTTTCCCGAAATAAAATTTTCTGAAAGGGAGTTTGATCAGGATGAATCTTGATTTGGCGATACATCTTCTCGATGTCGCTATTGAACACGTATTTGAAGAGTCTCCAATTCAACAGTAAGAGCGTTATATCTGTCTGCAGAGCTGGACCCGGATAAAGAACATCATTCAAACTCTTTCCGCTTGAAGAGGCCAATGATGAATTGAATACAACGCGAACCTTTGTTGTAAGACTTTCGGGTTTGATCACAGCGTGATGAGGCGTACATATAATACGATGATCCCTTTTCACCAAACTTGTCCGAAAATTCACTAGGCTTCATATGCCCTAGATCAATATACTCGGATAACACTGAATCATATTGATTTTTCAACATGAGATTACCCAAAAGCCGCTTTTCATTTCGCTGAAATTGTCGCTCCGCATTGACGCCCCTAGGTTTGGATTTTCAACAAACTCTTCTGTGAATGGTAACCGCACTACGTAACGACCGGTGTCGTCTCGATAAGTAGTTTCTTTAAAGAGATCCTCACAATACTGCTCTGCTGCTGTCAGCACTGGAGTTACAGGAAGCTCTTCTAACTGCCAAAATTTTTAAATGTCCTCATTTAACGTTACTTCATTAAAAAACGAAAGTGATCTTGAGCACTTAGAATCTAATTGCGAATTCGAATTTTCCAAAGGGCCAAGTAGCACCCACCCAGATACTTTGTTTTGAGCCATAATCTGCTGAAACACATTGGGTCTTAGGCCTTCCTTAATTATAAAAGGATATAAATCTGCCCCGATCAATAAATCGATTTTCGAACACCTATTAAAACATGGGTCAGCTAACTGGAAATCAAACTTTCTTTGAAACTCTCCCAAGTCTATTGATACCGAAGGCAGCTTGTCTGCAACCGTTTTGAGAACAAGTGCCTCAGCCAAAAGAGAAAACTCAGAGTCATGCCTCGATTTTAACATGAATGAGCAAATTTTAGAGGATGTTGCCGTTACCGAAGAATTAACGCCTGCAACCGTTGCTCTCACCGATCGTGTGGGCAACCTTAACCTCTTCTGAACTTTTTCAGATATGAATGATATTTCCGACCCCGGATCGATAAGTGCCCGCCACTCAAAATCAGTATGATTTTGCCGTATTCGAATTATCGCTGTAGCTAACAGTCGCAAAGTATGCATTGGCAAAACCATTTTGATTATCGGTCGGATTTGACCATTCGACATTTGTGTTACCGTGTGATATTGCACCCATAGCCCCTTGATTGTTATTCCCGAAAGATTGTTGCGATCTACGCCCGTTGTTTGGATTTCAAGTGGACTGTAATTGTGATTTCATGTTCCCCGGAGAACTTTGATCGAAATGTAGTAGAGAGTGATGCTTTCCGTTACAATGAAAGTATGTACTGTCACTCTGGCAACTTGTTACCAAGTGATTGAAAGCTAAGCAATTATAGCAATTTTTTAATTTGCGAACCGTGTTTCGCTTTTGAGCAATACTCATTTTTAAAAGTTCTGGGCATGTACACAATGAATGAGCTCCTGGACATACTTTGCACTGTGAACTTACTCTAGCATGATGTGCCCTAACCCGTGTAGTTTTGCTTGAAACTTGATTATTAGTTACTGCGCTTTTCGAAATGTTGTTACTTTTTTGCATGTCGGAAACATTTTCCAAAACGCGGTACCTACTTGTCAGAAAGTTATTCATTTGATCCCACGATTGGATTTCTGTTGGTTGGGTTTTCTAAAGATTCTTCCCAAAGAGATAATGTTTGAGCGGGAAGACGACTCGCGCACACATATATTATCAACGCATCCCATTTTTTCACGTCAATCTTGTATGACCCTAACGCTAAGACAGCTTCATTGATATTGCTTTGCAATTCCTTGAGCGCGGTAGCAGATTCAACTGCGATGCATGGTTGACCCAGCAAAATATTTAAATGGTTATTTACGAGAACCCGTTTATTTTCGTAATGTTCCTTGAGCGCTGACCATGCAGCCTCAAAATTGTCGTCCGTTATCTCAAATTTAGAAACAATGCTTAACGCATGATCTTTCGTCCGAGCACGCAAGTGGTAAAGTTTTTGAACGGGACTTAACTTTGCGTGTCGGATGTAGAGTGCGGTAAACATGTCTCTAAACGCCGGCCATTTTACAAATTCACCACTAAAAATTTCCGTTTGACAAGGTGGGAGATGCATACTATTCAGTAGAGAAGTATATTTATCGTCTTTTTCCCCGTTTTCATTTTTATTTTTCGATTTACCCTCTTGCGGCCAGGGTTGCGAGTTTATGAATTAAAAAATCCGTAAGCTATAAGCTAATAGTAAGCTTCAGAATTGAAAAATATTTAATTCACAAGCTAGTTTGTAAATTGTGAATTGAGAAAAATTCAATTCATAAGCTAATTTGAGAATTATGAACTGAGAAATATTCAATTCGCAAGCTAGTTTGTGAATTAAGAATTGAGAAAGATTCAATTCATAAGCTAGTTGGAGAATTAAGAATTGAGAAAAATTCAATTCATAAGCTAGTTTGCGAATTAAGAAATGAAAAATATTCAATTCATAAGCTAGCTTATGAATTGCGAAATATTCAATTCATAAGCTAGCTTATGTTTCAGAAGTCTTCTTAATACAGAGCAAGTATCTCTTAAACATCAATATGCAGCTCCCCTTTTTATTGATGATGTTTTAGACTCTCCGTTTACTTTGGATGAAGTCCTTAAAGTTATAAATAATACAAAGAATAATAAAGCTCCAGGTGAAGATCGCATCCCGTTTGAATTTTACAAAAATTGCACCATTGATTTTGCTTTAACACTGACGGAACAGTTCAACAAAATTTACGAATCTGGGAATATACCAATGAGCTTCAGGAAAGCTATAATATTTCCTCTGCACAAGAAAGGAGACTTGAACAATCCACAAAATTATAGAGGAATATCATTCCTTAACACGTCGTCGAAATTATTTGGAGCCCTACTCTTCAATAGACTTACACTATGGGTTAAAGAAAAGGGAGTTCTACAAGAATTCCAAGCAGGATTTAGAGAAGGTTACTCCACTATAGACCATATTTTTACCCTTGTTAATATTGCCGAATTATATATGAAAAAAAATAAAAAGTTATATACTCTATTTGTGGACATTCGTGCCGCTTTCGATTCTATACCTCGCGAAGCACTGATTTATAAGCTTTACACTATCGGAATTTCAAGCAAAATGGTAAAGATTTTAAAAGCCTTGTATGAAAATAATTTCGCTAAGGTTTGGGATGGAAATCACGTTTCAGAGGAATTCTCAACAACGATGGGAGTAAAACAGGGCTGTATCCTGAGTTCGCTACTTTTTGTTCTGTTCATCAATGATATAACAGATAACATTGGAGGAGGTATTAAAATAAATACAACTTACATCCCTGCTCTACTGTTTGCGGATGATTTTGCTATCTTTGCGGAAACAATCAATAGTATGCAATTAATGATCAATAGATTAGCAAATTATTGCAACAAATGGAATTTAAGTGTAAACATAGAGAAAACAAAAATTATGATCTTTCGGAATGGCGCGGCGGTGGGAGATATGCAAGAAATGAGCAATGGAATTATAACGATGAGCGAATAGAAATCGTTAGAGAGTATAAATACTTAGGAGTTTTAATTACAGCTAATTTAAATATGAAAAAGCATTTTGAAGCCAAATTAGCAGAAGCGAAACGAGCCATCGGTTCAATATGGGGAAGGTGCATAGGAAGTAAATATCTAAACCACTGTTCGAAACAAAAAGTTATACGTGTGACTGCGACTTCAATTGTATTATATGGAGCTCAAGTATGGGGCTACCGCTCTTTTGTTCCTGTTGAAATGTTTCTGCGGTATTGCATAAAACGAGTATTTAAATTACCAAACAGCACTCCAAACTACATAATTCATCTGGAGACAGGAGTAGCACCACTTTTTTTAGAAACACTTAAACTGCACTTTGAATACGTGATTAAAGTGATGAAGATGGAAGAAAGAAGACTGCCAAAAATAATTCTCTCTCAATTGATTTCAACTAAAAGTAATTGTGTACAAGAATGGAATAACTTAGCAAGCAATTGTGGATTAACTGCAATAACAAACTTTGAGCAAAGCCCTATTTTAAGAAGTAATTTCTACGAGATCCTAAAGAAAACAGGCAACCTACCTTATGACTCATATATCAACGAAGCCCAGTCATCTCAGTATAGAGCATATTACAGCAAACTAAACCACAGTTTACAAGAAAAAACATATTTTTTGAACAGTAACTCAACTGAAAAAATTAATGTCATATGCAAAATTAGAGGAGAACTAACAAACTTGAACTACATCCCGCATCGTCCAGATCTTCAAATCGAATGTAGTCTCTGTAACCTTCGAGAGAGAGAAGATGTCTTTCATTTTCTCGCAAAATGTCCTGTTTTGTATGAATTAAGAAGGATTTACTTTGGATCAAATATGCTGGATATTGGTGAAGCATTGGCAATTTTAAATGGCGACAGAGGCTGGGATGTGTTATACAAATACACCGTTAGTGCATTACGCTACAGAACACGCATAATTGAAGGCGACTTTTGATAAAATAATCAATAGCTATATTATTGTTTTGGATGTGTCTAAATGCACCCACGGTGTAGTTCGTTTAGGTGGTGTTACACCGCACTTTTGAAAAACCACTACACCGCATTTTAAATAATGAGTGGAAATAAATGGAGTAGGTTCGTGTTAACCGCATTTTTTTAGAAATCTCTCAAATCATTTGACAGAAACGAATGCTTTTTAGTAGCTTTTCAAATATAAAAACAGTGTGAGTAAAAAATATGCGGTGTTACACCGCATTTTTTTAGAAATCTCTCAAGTCATTTGACAGAAACGAATGCTTTTTTGTCGCTTTTCAAGTATAAAAACAGTATGAGAAAAAAAATATGCGGTGTTACACCGCATTTTTCAAAAATCTCTCAAGTCATTTAACAGAAAAAAATGCTTTTTTGTAGCTTTAGCTGTAGGCCGTATAGAAAAACAATGAAGTAGCTTTTCGCTATCATTTGGTTACAGAACCAATTTCGCTATGGCCATCTAGAGTTGTATAGAAACATGAAAGAAATAAGAAAACAGCTTTTCACTATAACCAATCAGAAAGATTAAAGTGATGCCAGATAGTAGCTATTTTCTGCTACTTTGTTATTTTTTTAAGAATTTTTAAAAACTCGAAGGAAGTTACTTATATCTTCGTAACCTTCTTCTGTGTTTTAAGTAAAGAATTTTAAGCCACTCCTTCCTTTAAACTACTCTCCTTCGCTACGCTCTTGATAAATATTTTGCCGATTCAACTTTTTTGCGGAGCTCGGCATAGGCTGACGCTTAGACCTTGGTATAACTTTCGTAACTTTGATGTCTTGGGTTTTAATTTTGCTGAAAAGGTAAAAAATCTATGACTTGCAGCTCCTGCATAAAAAAATATCTAACTTTGAATATGTTTCGTTCTTTCTGTTTCAAAAGCGTTATTGCTGTTTGTCCTATTCTGTGGACGTATTAGAAAGTTATTTTACTTAAACGACAATAGTGGCAACAGGAGCTTTACCATTTACTGGTGTTTTAATAAAACGTTTACTGTAGTAAGGGTGATTTACTTACGTTGCAGACAAATCCTCCTCATTATCTGCGTCGCTGTGATATCTCGGATCAACTGATAATTTAGTATCACTGTTTTCGACATTTTAAGTAACAACTTACAATAACACCAAAGCGCGAAAGTACTTGGTGCTGCTGCTAACAAAAAAAAAATACAGATGCTAATATCTGTTGGCATTTTTTGTTTCTAAATGCAAATAAAGTTGAATGTAACTTAAGGGCACTGTCACACTTGGAACGTCGAAAAAAAAGTCAATTTGTGTTAGTTTTTTTGTAGGAAAAGTATGAAATGTGTTTAAACGAATTTTTGCACACATATTAATACAAATACCTACATGTTTGAATAATATTTTGTAATTTTTCCCACATCAAAATATTCATTACAACTGAACTTATGTGTAAATAAGTAAAGACATGTAAAAATATTTTATTTTGCGGTGAACGCGATTTCACCTTCAAAAATTATCTTAAACAAAAAATTTAAATAGATTTCGTTAAATCACATATTTTTCAGGTAAGTATTCGCTTGGTTTTCAAAAATATCGATTTTTGAGTTTTTGGTGACCATTTTAAAAAAACAAATTGGACTTTAAATCGGCTTCAAAATTGGTTTTATTCAGAAAAAACGAAGAAGAGACTCATCGATACCAAAAGCACGCATTTTCGATAAAAGAGCCTGATGCCAAACTCTATCAAATGCTTTAGAAATATCAAGCGCAATAATCTTACTTTCTCCAAAACAATGTAAAGATTGGTTCCACTTTTCGGTGAGATAAGCCATCAAATCACCAGTGGACCTTTTGCTACGAAAGCCGTACTGTCGGTCATTAAGAAGCTTTCGTTCTTCAAGATATTTCATGAGTTGACGGTTTATCAACGTTTCCATGACCTTGGAAAGAAGGGACGTAAGTGCAATTGGACGGTAATTGGAAGGGGAGGAAGATTCGCCTTTTTTAGGGACAGGCTGGACAAATGCTGTTTTCCATCTACTCGGAAAGAGCCCAGAAGAATAGGATAAATAGAAAAGCTTACGCAGTGGTTTTGCCAGCGTTGAAGAACACCTCTTCAGAATAATAGCAGGGATACCATCTGGACCAGCGGATTTATGTATGTTAAGATCGTTTAGGACTCTTGCTACCGAGCGAGTACGGAAAAATATCTGCTTCATTGCACAGTTCTTACTCACAAGCTCAGGTGGAACTAGAGTGCTGTATGGTAGTGTCGAGTTGGCAGCAAACTGTGCTGCTAACAGATTGGCTTTGTCGATAGAGTTGACGTAAGCAGAGTCATTGAAGACGAGCGTAGGAACCGATGATTAAGTTGAGTTCTTAATATTCTTAACAAAAGACCAAAAGTTTTTACTTCCTTTTGGACACAATAGTATTTTTTGCCTTACCTTTTGTTCATATAAAAACTTGGTCTTCTCTATGTGAGTATTGCAGATGTTCCTGGCGCGCTTAAACTTATTTCTGTTTTCAACGGTAGGGTCACTTTTATAAATCCGAAAACATTTTTCTCTTTCCCTAACCATCTCTTTACAGCCCGAATCGAACCACGAATTTTCTTTTGGGATGATGCTCTTTGATCTATGCGGAACAAAGTTAGTCATGCCGTTGAGAATTACGTTAGATATCATATCAGCTGATGCATCCACGTTACCGTCGAGAAAGCACAAAGACCAGTTGAAATTTCTAAAGAAATTATTCAGGCCGTCGCAATTGGCTTTCTCATATTGCCATACAGTCCTTTTTGGGACTTTTTCTCTTTTTACTGTGACGGAAACTGGGAAATCTACCGATATGACACAATGGTCCGACGTGCCTAGAGGTGATGACACTTTGACCTTATATTTTTCAGGATGAGAAGTGAGAAACAAGTCTAACGTGTTGGCCGAATGGCCAGAAATATCCGGAACCCGAGTAGGCTCGTCAACAAGCTGAGTTAAAAGATTTAATTCAGCGAAAATCTCAACACACCTACCTTCGGGTGTAGTCTGGCCAGAATGTCGAAGCCACCCAGAATTGTGTACATTGAAATCGCCCGAGTTAAGTTTCTTACTTAGTTTCGGCAACGAGAGAAAAAAATAATAAAACTTCAACTTCTCTTTTTTTGTGTAGCACAACCTCTTTATTTGTTTCTCCGCTTCTGACTGACTCGTCTCATCAACTGTACCAAATTTTGGCGGCTTATCATCTATACCGCTAATCGAAAGTCTTTAGGTACATAGCTGTGTAATCAAGTTGCTAAGCTGTGGTGAACAGAACAGATTATACATAAGATATGTTATATGCAATATTGTAATATAACTCCCGCAATAGCAATTTCAGTGTTAGGGTAAGGGGAAACAATTCTTGAAATGGAGTCAGATAGCGCATCAAACTCGTTAGAGGTTGAATTACTATCTAGATTGGGGTTTCTATAAATGAAACAATAATGAATGATGTGCTTTTGGACATTGAATTTAAACCACATGAAGTTGAAGTTCCTATTTGAACAGAGGCCGTATTGTGGTAGAACTTGATAGGCAACATCATTACGAACATACACGGCGAGGCCATAAGAGGAAAAGAATAAGGATGGCTTGACGATGGCGCTGAATGATGATGATGCTGATTGATGATGCTGATTGATTATTTGGATGGCTTGACGATGGCGCTGAATGATGATGATGCTGATGCGGATTGCTTGATGATGACTATGACAATATGGCGATGGTGACACACCGTGACGTAATGTATGGCGTCGCGTCGTGCTGTCCCTTGGTCAAACACCCTTGACGCAATGGCTCGATTTGATCGTCGTGTTGTCCTTGTTACTAGCACCCTTGACGCGCAATCGTTTTTGCCACCTTTGACCTTTGTACTATGTTGTCCCTGTGACGTGCTTTTGTACAGCACCCTTGACACAGTAGCCTCTTGAACGTCGCTTATCGTTTGCCACCGAATCCTGAACCACACAATACGGCTATTCCCCAACCTCTGGCGATACACAATTTTTGTTGGCTTATTGCGAACCTACTAAAACGCCACGAAGAAAAAATGGCCAATCGACGATGCTTCTCCACTTAAAGCGTAAAGCGATGATGCTGAAGTTTTAATGCTTATTGATTGCCCAGCAATTTTACACCAAAATTATTTTATTCTCGACTTTTGGAAAATTCCACCCGCCACAACGAGAAAATTACACATCGATTTCTCCACTTGAAGCAATGATGATCGCAGCTCGATTGTACCACACCCTTTTTAATTTTAATTTAATTTTTCACAATTACTTAATCCGGCTCGAAGGACCAAATGTTGCGCTGGTATTGTTTTTCCTTTTAAACTCGTTCAAATAATATGCACAATCCGTTTTTGTGTAATTTTTTGTATACTTTATTAGAGTGGTTCCAGAAATTAACTTTTACAAAAAATTGTTTGCTCTGTGGCAATGAATAAAAAGATGAAAATAGCGGGTGGCTTGGTCTACGTTGTGTGGTGGTTGGTGGTTGGCAAAAGAATGGAAGAATGAATATAATATGGCGGATATTCTTGAGAAAAATTGGCTGGCCTGTCAAGTGGAACGGGAGAAAACAAAACATGAGTGCGTTCGTGCATTAAACTTTTTAAGTTGCATGCACATGGTTTTAATTTCTCCCGTCACCCGGCCGCCTTGCATTATGACTTCAACACATACAATTCTCGCGATGGTCCTTCAAAATTCGTCCGTTTTCTATCATATTCAAGGAATTAATAGAAATAGCGTTTTTTTTGTATTTAATGTACTATTTTTTAATATTTTCTCTCTCTTGAAAGTTGGGTTTTAATTACTTCTCGGCTTCCGAAGTCGGAAGTACATGCGATGGAATAGTAGCTGCAACTTCACGCAAATGCTGTAAATATTTTGAAATATTCGACAGATTACCTTCAACTAAATGATTGACTTAATAATTCTTATCTGGATCGTCTTGTTTAATGTTCGATAATATATCGCTGCGCGTTCTTAAACGAAAGTGCCGGCTCTAGTTAATATGAATCTAACTTTAAAATGAGGTCATTAAATACATACATAAACCTCTTTATCTAATAACAAGTAGTATTATTAGTAGTAGTATTATTTATTTTTCACTATTATCAGTTACAAGAAAATTATGAACTTCATATACAGTAACATTTCAAAAGATAACATTAAATCAGATAGAAGCTAGAAGTGTTGTTCATCATTCAAAATCAATAATAATGAAAAATAATTTTAGGTACATTCTTTAGTTGGAACTAGTAGCGAATGCACCGGATAAGAGTATTTAATAAATTCAAAATATATTCCAAAAGAGTTTAAGTATGTTGGGTTAAGTTTAGAATTGTCACGTCATTAAGATTCTATACAACCAATCTAAGAATGTTGTTAGCTTGATCAAAATCAAAATTGAACAGCCACTTTTTGATTTCTCTGTTAAAGTAAAAAGAATTTTGGATATTTCGAATATTTGAAGGTAACTTGTTAAAAAGCCTAGGTGCTACTGAAGTGAAAAAGTTTAGGAACTTGTGAGTATTGTAATTAGGAATAATAGCCAGACGTCTTTCATTACTCCGAAGGCTGTAAATTGATGAGCCCTGATTCAACAGATTACCACTCCTAGAAAAAAATACTTTTAAGACTTTGAAAAAGTAAAGATGCTTTACGGGAAGTATATTTGAAGCGAAGAAAATTGGGAAACTATGCTCTCGTCTTCTCTTTTTGTAGATAATTCGTATAATATGTTTTTGGGACACAACCAAAGGTTGAATGTTACAGTTAAATGTGCCACCCCAACAAACTATTCCATACTGCAGTTTGGATTGAACAAGACCATAATAAAATATATTTAAAAGGTTTTCCATACAAAATTTTCTTAGATGGTAGAAGATATAAGTAGATTTTAACATATAATTTTTAAGAATATTCGTATGTGAATACCAATTCATTTTACTGTCAATTAAAAGGCCAAGATATTTGAATTCATCGACAACTTGAATAACAAAGCATTTTGTGGAACAACTGGAATTTTCATTGAAAGACGTACTGCATAGTCTTGAATAGCATGTTCTCGAGCTTATAAATATGCTATTACATTCACAACTATGAAATATAAGCTTTGGTAGGTGAAGATTAAGATGGTTGAAGGTCATAATTTTAGTCTTTTCACTGAGCACAAGTTTATGAGTAACAAACCAGTGTCTTAAGATTTCCAAATCATGATTGATATCAGCTATTAAATCTAACAAGGATGAAGCGGAGTAAACGCAAGCTGCGTCATCTGCAAACCCAATAGTACAACCTTTTAGGGGTTGAATAAAAAGAGAGTTTATGTAAATTAAGAACAAAAGCGGCCCAAGGACAGAGCCTTGAGGCACACCAGTGTCTATGTCAAGCCATTCACTAAAAACACCTTCGACTCTTACTCTTTGTTTTCTATTTTCTAGATATGAACCAAACCACTTAAGAATGAAACCCCTGAAACCAACCCTTTTTAACTTCAGTAGTAGAATACTGTGATTAACAGTATCGAAAGCCTTCGTTACATCAACGAACAGAGAAGCAGTAAATTTCTTTTTATTAAGACTATCATAGACTTCAGAACAAAAGCTCAGAAGAGCATCCTCTGTAGATTTATTAGCCCTGAAGCCATATTGACTTCCACTGAAGTAGGAATATTTATCCAGAAAACAAATGATTCTTTTTTTCAACAGCTTTTCAAATATTTTGGAAAAGACAGATAGCAAAGAGATAGGTCTATAATTATTCAACTCTTTCCGATCACCTTTCTTAAATATGGGAATGACCTCTGCCATTTTTAGACAGTCAGGAAAGACTCCATTGAAAATGCTTTTGTTGAAGATATGAGCCAGAACGAAAGCAATATTATTAGCAATTTGTTTTAAAACGTAATTTGATAAACTGTTGCTGGTAGACGAGTTTGAATTGTCTAATGCCATAATTTGCTGATAGAGTTCAAAGGATGAAATCGGATCATAAAAAAAGCTCCTGTCTACACGCTCGCTTTCCAAGTAGATGCATTTATCAATTGAAACATCCGGCATTAGACCAGAATCGCTTAAAGTTTTGGAGGCAACATTCGTAAAAAAGCTATTAAAAGTATTAGCAACATTTGCCGAACCTACAATAACTTTATTGTTTAAATTTAAACATGACGGAGACGACGAGGACACATCTTTGTTAAAAAGTTCATTTATAACTGCCCATTCTTTTTTTAAGTCCCCTTTAGCTCTGTTAAATTTGTTTATATAAAATCTGTCTTTGCACACAAGTACCTCTTTCTCAACTTCAATGCATAACTTTTCATACCTATTTCTTAAGACAATATTCAGTGGTTGTTTTTTGGATTTTACGCGCAGTTTATTCTTCTCTTAAATTTTTCTAACGAGATCTAGTGTAATCCAAGGTTTAAGCCTTTTTAATTTCGAATGTCTACTGGTTGACGGTTCTGAGCACATATCAATATAAAAATTCAAAATATTGAGAAACTTATTAAAGACAACTTAGATCTAACTTCATTTCAGCGTCAAAACTCTTAGATTATTTCGATCCCCAAAGATTTATTGACTAATTTTTCGTAGAAAATTAAATTTCCTTTAGAAAATGTCTTGTTAAAAATGTTCGTCAGACTTACCACTTCCGAGTAATTAAACCTAACAGATATTTCTTTCCTCTTGTCTATCAACTCCTACTCTCACCTCCACGTGGTGAACATCGGGTTCCTAGTACCTCAACTGGAGATTGGGTCTGAACCCTAGTGGAAGGTTGTTGGTGGCAGCAAACGAGAGAGGGGGGAGAGGTGTTCCCACTAAGGCACCTCTTCTTTCATCCAGACGGCAGCGGAGGAATTCCCTAGATGGAATCAATGGTGGCGTCTACAGTTCCAGTCAGGTTGAACTACTTAGTGAACACCTTATAGGGCTACTACAACATATTTGGAGCTCAGGCCTATAAGGAACGGTTTATCCGGCTCCCCATCTTTGGAGTTATACAAGGATCTGGCCCTCCAGGTTGGGGGTCGTGCTGTCGGAGTGACTTCCCGGCCACGTAAAGCAATTGTTAGTTGCGAAGCACCAACAAGCCTCGGATACGGACGGATTTACTGATGACGAACCTAGCAAACGAAAAACGGACAACGAACTTCGGATCTGTACGTGGAATGTTAGGTCCCTTAATAGACCACGTTCGCCGAACAATTAGCGTAAGCTCTCAACTGCTACAAAGCAGATATTACCGCTATTCAAGAAATGCGATGGGATGGACCAGGTATACGCAAATTAAAAGACTGCGACATCTACTACGGCGATTGCTACCGAGAACAAAAGCAGCGACTGTTTGGATGTGGATTTGTTGTTGGAACTAGACTCAGGCAAAAAGTTTCAACTATGTGAACGAGCGCATAGCAACAATCCGCATCAAGGCTAAATTCGTCAACATAAGCCTCATTTGCGCACACGCCCCCACAGAGGAAAAGGATGAAGACACCAAAGACGTATTCTACGAGCTCCTGGACAAAACATATGAGCAGTGCCCTGGCTATGACATTAAGATTGTTCTAGGAGATTTTAATGCCAAGCTAGGAAGAGAGGATGTCTTTGGTGGAATAATCGGAAGATACAGCCTGCACGACAACACCTCCGATAACGGATTCAGACTGATCGATTTCGCTGCGGGGCGAGATGTTCAGGTAGCTAGTACGCGGTTCCAGCACCTCAATATCCACAAAGGGACATGGAAATCTCCTGATCAATCAACCGTCAGCCAGATTGACCACATTGCGATCGACGCACGACACTTCTCCAGTATAGAGGATGTCCGAACATTCCAAGGGGCCAACATTGACTCGGACCACAACCTTGTTGTAGCCAAGGTATGACTGCGGATATCTCGATCCAAGCCAACACAAGGAAATACTGTGAGACAATTCGACGTTGGACGACTACAATCGCAAGAGATCGCCAAGTCCTTTTCCGATCGAGTCTCTTACAACCTCTTAAGGAGTCCTATGCCGCCAGAATCAAGTATAGAGAACCAGTGGCAGCACTGCCAATCAGCCATCATTTTTTTATAATATACGCGCACATCAAGGGGTTATTAATACCCTTATAATGTTATTAGCACAGTGCGAGCGGTTAAGAAGGAAGGAAAGGATTAGAAAGGAGGGGCCGATGCACATTATTTTTAAACTTCTGTGTATTACAATGAGAGGGGAAAACAGAATCAGGTAAAGTATTCCACATCCGAGTAGTACGGCTAAAGAATGAATCTCTATATTTCACTGTACGACCGAAATTGGGCTGAAGGTACAACTGATTTGCCTTCCTTGCGAGGCGTGTATTGCGGTTAAATTGCTTAAGGGGAGGAATGCAACTGGCTATTTCGTCCGAGCATTGTTTGTAAAAAAACCTATAGAAAAGAGAGAGACATGAAACATTACGACGATGATCAAGACAATCAATTGATTCAACAATTGAAGTATCACCTATCATTCTTAATGCTCTGTTTTGAACCTTATCGAGTAGGCAAAATGATGTTATAGGAGCACCTGACCAGATATGTGAATTGTACTCTAACTTAGGACGGATGTGGGCTTTATAAATAGTAGCCAAATCAGAAGGGGTGAAAAATTTCCTGCACCTTTTAACCCTCCTTTACAAACTGGGGTCCATTTGGACCCCAGAGTATGTTTGAACACTCATAACTTTTTTGTTTTTCATTTTTTTTAAATGGGATTTTTACTCAGTGAACAAAGCTCAATTTTTTATTCATTTCTTAAGTTGAAACGATTATCAGATGTTTACAGATTTTTCTGCGATTTTTTTGTGAAAAGAACCCGTCCACCACTACTGAAATTCTAAGAAAAATCATATTTTTTCTAATAAATAGTTATTTTATTTCAAAAGCAGCATAGTTTATGCTTAGAATGATTTAGTTTGAAGTTGTTGGCAGTTCCGGCAGACATTTAACACATAAGATTCTAGTGTGGCAATTGCAACAACATCTGCCACATCCATCGCAGGTGGCTCTGGTTTTCTTGTCGTCTGCTCTTGGGCAAAGGTGACATCTGCTTCTTTTACAAGAGAGTCTTTCGGGGACTGTTGGTAATTTTTCCTGAACTCTCCCCGAAATACAGAGAGCATCCAATGCAGATTTTCCAATGCCAGATTGTGTTGCAGGTTGTGAACGGTTATTCCATTCTGACTCAACCAGTTCCTCCGCTAGTTCGATGAGTTTATCACTTCTGAAAAAATTTTTGTTTCTTCTAGGCGGATTGATGTGTCGGAAATTGATGACAGTTGCTAGGGCTGCTACGTCCAGTAAGTTGTAGAATACTAATACAACCATCGGCCAGCGATTTGTTTGACGTGTACATGAATATGTTGAGACCAATTGGTCGAATACATTGACTTCACCTTTTGTGCGGTTATAATCCAGTATCATGGCAGGTTTACTTTGATGACCGGAAGTGGCTTTCTTGCAGTTATGTTGTGTTGATAGCAATACCACTTGTTTTTTTGGCTTCGGAACATAACTCACCAACGCCATTTTTCCAGAAAATCCAAAGATGGATGAGTGGACTGGACGATACTGCTTTTTGTTATTGACCTTTACATGTCATCAAGAACCTCCATCGCTACAAAAGGTTGAGGGAAATCTCTTTTGTTTTTCCAAATCGTGCCAAGAATAGTGATCTTCTTATCCTGCAACCTCAATGCCAAATCCACCGACGTAATGAAATTATCAACAGTGAAGTTGCGTTCAGAATTGAAATATGATGGCATCAACGACATCACCACATCATATTCACGACCAAGTCCTCTACTTTGGTCAGAGTAACCAGTGTAGATAGAAAACTTCAGTGTATAGCCCGTTGAGCTTTCATTCAGCCACCTAAACTTCAAGCCATATTTGGCAGGCTTGCTTGGCATATATTGGCAAAATTCAATCTTTTTCGGTCGTACAGTTGTTTGATGACCTGAACAAACTAAAATAATGACTATTTTTTTCTTTTGATAGGCATACCTGTCAAGAACAATTGATATGGATGAATTTTACAATCTGTAATTACGTAAAACAGACATATCGAAAGGGATAAGCGGGAATCCCAGATTTGCGAAATTAGGCAACTTCCATCAATTTTGAAATTGAAAAATTTTATTGATGACCTCCTTCATACCTGTATAATCACATCTCTGCTTAAATTTCTTTATCACTGCTATATATAAATACTTAGAAACAATTCATACAATAGCCAGAAGAACTATAACTGAACAATATAAGTCAGAAATCAAAAAAATTTCTAACAAAAATCGTGGTGTCCATTTGGACCCCAGTTCGGGTGGACACGGCTTTTGCCGGTTCGTAAAGGAGGGTTAAGGAAACCTAAGCAGTTAGCAGCTTTTTTGGAGACTTCAAATATGTAGTCATTCCAACGAAGATCATCGTTGACACACATACCAAGAACTGACAGCTTTTCGGTTTCTTCGATGCAGGTACCATTCATGGATAATGGCAATGGGTGAATGTTAAGCTTCAACGACAAGAGACAGCATTGAGTTTTCGAAGCATTGAATACTACTCGGTTCATAAGACTCCATGAAAAGATTCTATCAAGGTCAGAATTCAATGAGCTTATCATACGCAACCGTTCCATTTCCACGTCCGAAGAGCAGGGACGTGAATTTGCAAACGAATATGAAAAGCTGAGGGTCGAGTCGTCAGCAAAACAGTTAAGCGGATTAGAAGTTTCAGATAAGAGATCATTAATGAAAATGGGGAAGAGAGTCGGAGACAAAACGGAGCCCTGGGTCACACCAGCATTTATTAAGTGGGTATCAGACTTGAAGCCATCCAACACAACTTGTATTGAACGGTCGGAAAGGTAATTTCTAATCCAACGAAGAAGAGACTCATCGATGCCAAAAGCACGCATTTTCGATAAAAGAGGCTGATGCCAAACTCTATCAAATGCTTTAGAAATATCAAACTTATTTCATAAGTTGACGGTTTATCAACGTTTCCATGACCTTGGAAAGAAGGGACGTTAGTGCAATTGGACGGTAAATGGAAGAGGAGGAAGATTCGCCTTTTTAGGGACGGGCTGGACAAATGCAATTTTCCATCTGCTCGGAAAAATCCCAGCAGAATAGGAAAGATGGAAAAGTTTACGCAGTGGTTTTGCCAGCGTAGAAGAACACCTCTTCACAATAACGGCGGGATACCATCTGGACCAGCGGATTTATGTATGTTGAGATCTTTAAGGACTCTCGCAACCGAGCGAATTCGATAAAATATCTGCTTCATCAAAGAATTTGCAGACTCGAGCTCAGGCGGAGCCAATATGCTATGAGGAAGTGTCGAGTTAGCAGCAAATTGAGCTGCCAGCAAATTGGCTTTGTCGATGGAGCTGACATACGGAGAGTCATTGAAGACGAGCGTTGGGACCGATGATGTAGTGGAGTTCTTAATATTCTTAACAAAAGACCAAAAGTTTTTACTTCCTTTTGGACACAATAGTATTTTTTGCCTTACCTTTTGTTCATATAAAAACTTGGTCTTCTGTATGTGAGTATTGCAGGCGTTCCTGGCGCACTTAAACTTATTTCTGTTTTCTTCTGTAGGGTCATTTTTAAAAATCCGAAAACATTTTTCTCTTTCCCTAATCATCTCCCTACAGCTCGAATCGAACCACGAATTTTCTTTGGGGATGATGCTCTTTGATCTATGCGGAACAAAGTTAGTCATGCCGTTGAGAATTACGTTAGATATCATATCAGCTGATGCATCCACGTTACCGTCGAGAAAGCACAATGACCAATTGAAATTTTTCAAAAGCCATCCCAATTGGCTTTCTCATATTGCCATACAGTTCTTTAGAAAATCTGGAGTGCTCCGTTTGCAACCTCGGAGAGACGGAAAATTAAATTCATTTCATTGGATGGAACGTGCCCTAGCGTCAATTCGACGAGCGCACTGGGGAAGAAGCGTATTGCTCTTTACGAAGTTATTGAAGTATTAAACGGGGAGAATTGGAACGTTTTATATAGCTGCGTAAGAATAGCAGTGAGATATCGATAACAAATTATAAACGAAGCTTTTTAAACTAATGCATTACCAAATTCATCAAAAATTTACTTGATCACGAATTTTAAATGAGCCTTTATTTTAAATGTTAACTGATTAATAATTTTAATATTGTTTTGTAAGGATTATACTATTGTTTTTGGGCTGACGACGTAAGCCAATGCTTTGTGTTGCAAAATATTGTAAAACAAATCAACATTATAGTTACATATAAAAAACGCATACTACATATTTACTTACTAATACAATTTGGTTGACGGTAGATGGATCTGGCGATCACAAATTCCGTTCTTGCCGAATGAAAACTTAAAATCCATTTTTAATCTCGTTTGTAACACAATTGACATTAAGCCACCATCGCTCACTAATATTTATCGTACCCGTCCTAAACATAATTCACCCAATTCCGCGATAATGATTAGATTCAGTTCACCTTACGACAAAAACTTTGTTTTGACTTCAATTGCAAATTACCAGAAAAAAAATAACAACAAACCACTCTGCCTACAAGATATTCACTTTGTTGTCGATAGTACTTATACCTCGGCGGCCTCATCTGCTATATATATACGTGAAAGCTTATCACAGCAAAATAAAAATATTTTACAACGGGCGCTTGCATTAAAAAAAAAGAAAACAATCAACCACCGTTTATACTGCGAGAGGAGTGGTATATGTCAAACGTCAAAATGACTACACAGCTGTGCGTGTTGACTGCATCGAGGGACTCGAGGACGTTGCCAGCTCAGATGTTTAAAACGATTATTGATTACATTTTTATACCAATTAAATTTTTTATGTTATCTTCATCTAATATCTTTTTTTTTATAATTTTGATTTATATTCTTCTTCTTATATAATCTTCCGTTCTTTGATTTGCTTTTATTTTTTCTCAATTATAAATTCTATACATTATACATATATCTGAATTAATTTTTTTTTTTTTTTTCTTTCTTTTTTGCTCAACTATTTTCATCTACTTTTTCTTCTTTTATATCTTCTTTTTCTACTTGTTGCCTGCGGTATGACTAGTATAAATTCCTTACGTCCGATGGTTAGAATCCTCTGTAAGCAAAAACGCGGTCTCCGAGTTTTTTCATTTAAATGCTCAAAGCTTGCTTCCGAAGATAGACGAATTTCGAGATATTTTTGTAGACTCAGATGTTGATGTAATCTGCATCACTGAAACTTGGCTGAAGGATGAGTTAAGAGACGAAATTTGTAAATTAGATGGTTACCAGATTTTTCGGTTGAATAGAATGAATCGTGTTGGGGGTGGTGTCGCTATCTATGTTAGAACTAGCTTAAAATGCCATCTTAAAATATCATCTGAGGCGGACAGTAGTATTGAATATCTGTTCGTTGAGCTGGTAGGCAATGATGGTAATATGATTTTAGGAGCAATCTATAGGCCAAACAGAAGCATAGACTTTTCACTCTTTTAGAGGAACTTTCACTCAGTTCTCCTAACATCATTTTGTGTGGAGACCTTAATTGCAATATCTTACACCCCAATGTTCTAACACATAATATGTTGACATTTGATCTAAGGCCTGTTAACACTGTGACACCTACTCATTATTCTGGTGGTGATGCTACACTTTTAGACTTGTTTCTGGTTAGTGACATAGGGAACGTAGCTCTATATGATCAGCTTTCTGCCCCTGCTTTTTCTAGGCATGACTTAATCTTTTTAACATATACTTTTAGCTTTGATTACACTCCTTCCCAGAAAATATCATATCGTAATTTTCATGGCATTAACCATCTACGTTTGGAAGAGCATGCACGTAGGATTAATTGGGACCAAATTTTTTACTTGCAGTCCTCAAATGAGCAGCTAGAGTTCTTGACTCAGAATATAAATAGCCTTTTTGATACTCATGTCCCAATTAAGACCATTACTCTAAGACAAAACTTCAAACCTTGGTTTACTCCCAATATAAGGCTCTTAATACTACAACGAGACACTGCTTACAACATCTGGAAGCGTTTCCGGTTGCCAGAGTTACGACGAGCTTTTTGTTCACTGCGAAATAGAGTAGTAGCAGAAATACGTAAAGAAAAATCGAAACTTTTATCTCCTCAGCTTAGTACTTCCCTTACTGGACCACAATTGTGGAAAAATTTACGTAGAGTTGGTATTGTCAAGTCAAGAAATAGGACAGCAACCAACGTTGATCCCAACAGCCTCAATAAAAATTTTGTAACTCTGCCATCAGCACTTGCTCCGCCTTCGAATACCTCGAATCGTTTTTCATTCCCAGATCAGTTGGGCCGTATTGGTTTTGGTTTTCGTGCAGCAGATTGTGCTGACGTAGTTGAAAGTTTGCTGTCAATTAAATCAAATGCTGTCGGGTTAGATGATGTTCACCCTAAGTTTTTGTGTATGATTCTGCCAATAGTACTGCCTTATATAACATTTAATACTATCTTGATGTCAGGAGTCTATCCGAACCTGTGGAAGATTGCCAAAGTCATTCCAATCCCCAAAAATGCCAAAGGTGTGGAATTTCGTCCTATCTCTGTGTTACCATTTCTGTCGAAAGTCTTTGAACGAATCCTTCAGAAACAAATCAATAATCATCTTACAACTAACTCGTTGCTAACGCCGAAGCAATCTGGTTTTCGGAAAAAACACAGTTTTATTACAGCGCTTCTTAACTTTACTGATGACATTCGACATGCAATAGATAAAGATGAGATAACGTTCTTGGTTCTGCTCAATTTCTCAAAGGCTTTCGACTCTGTTAACCATGATATCTTATGTAATAAGCTTATGCATAACTTCAATTTTTCTCCAAGTTCGGCAAAACTGATTTATTCATATTTGACTGATAGAAAACAAGCAGTACAAGTTGGTGATAGCTTGTCCAATTTTCTCCCAAATGTGAAAGGTGTTCCTCAAGGTTCTATACTTGGTCCTTTACTGTTTTCTATTTACGTTAACGAGCTTCCATCTCTATTTGACCATTGTTCGACTCATTTATATGCTGACGATGTTCAATTGTACTTTAGCTGCTCTCTTGGGCTCATAGAGCATGGAGTCTTTTGTGTCAACAAAGACCTAGAAAAAATCTCACAATGGTCAGAGTGAAACGGTCTTATCTTAAACCCAAAGAAATCAAAATGTATCGTTATTTCGAGGAAAACTCTAAATCTTGATTATTTTTCTCCGATTATGTTGAAAGATGCCCAAATCGACTTTCTGGATACTGCAAAAAATCTCGGAGTAATTTTTAACCGCTCTTTGACCTGGGACAACCACATTAATGTTATTGCTGGCAAAGTGTATGGGGTCTTACGTACTTTATGGGTAACTAAGAGCTTCACACCATTTTAAACTCGTTTTCTTCTTGCTAAGACTCTGATAATTCCCATTCTGACATACGGCTGTAAAATATTTTGTAACTGCAGTTTTGCTAGCATGCGTAAACTCAATGTCGTCTTCAATAGTACCTTACGTTATGTCTATGGTTTGAGTAGGTATGATAGATTAGCCATTGTATATAGAATCTATAGTACTATCACTTCGGGCTTACTAGCGCCATTTCAAGACGGCCAATAGAGTTACTAACTCATTAAAAGAGCGGAAAATCACAAGAGAAATCATTTCTCTTGCTATTATTAATTCGGAGGAGTAGTAGGGTGAAATGCTTAAGAATACAATTAATTGATATCTCTTTTAATTGTGTGTGCTATGGAGTATGGCAGGTAGCAAAGCAAAAGAAGACAACTTATTGTTTTTTCTTATGGGTTTTCATTCCTTCATTCTCCACAGCTAAGGTAAACATTTATTGTGGCTTTTGCATGGGACATGGGCAGTGTTACCGCGGGGACACTATAGTGCCAAAAGGGACTCATTTTTTTTAACTTGGCTCGGGGACTCACAAAATTTAGATTTGGCTCATTTTTTTACGAATCCAAGTTACCTCTACACAAATCATTCATCTTTACTCTGAAGTCAACGTTAATTAATATTTTCAAAAGCTTTGTTAAATTTTGTAGACAAAACTAATTTTGAGAAGAATGCATAGTGTAAACGTAGCTTTTATTTCACTCCTGAACACCTGAACACTGTGTCAGCATTCAAACATTTTCTTTGATTCACTCATAGGGGCGCTTTGTTTGAGTGAAAGCAAAAACAATATTTTCTTTGTCAATTGTCTTTGTCATCTTTTTTATATTTTTCTTATATTCTTGCTTACATCTGTGTGCTGTATTTAATTTTGATTTTTGACCCGCACACATTCAGTAATCAGAATCAGCTGCGTATTTTCACGCATATGGTTTCTATTGTCTATTTAATATTTATGTAAATATATTAATTATTTGTATCTATTATTAAAATGAACTTAAAAACTAAAACAAGAGACTCAAATAAAAAAAAAAAATTTAAGATGTTTATTGTGATATTTTTGTAAGCACAATGTGAATTGTATTTTTTGTTTTTTTTATGAATTTAATTTATTTTATTTTTATTATTTATGTCTACTTACTATATATGTAAATATATAGGTTTTTTGTATTATTAAAATGAACTTAAAAAAAAAACAGAAGGGACTCATTTTTTTTCAAAAGGACTCATTTTTTCAGCCACTGGGACTCGTCAAAATTTGAGCCCGCGGTAACACTGGACATGGGGTAAGACAACAGATCATGTTAAGATGTGTGTGTGCTATTGATATACATATGTCGTGAACTCATATGATCATATGACATGACTTGTGTGAATTACCTGTATGGTTGCAATGAGTGAACGAGGGGATGAAAATTCGTTTGTAGGCTTCTTTTGTGTGCTTTTTGTGTGGGGTAGAATATGTTGAAAGTTGAGATTTGATACTTTGTTTTTAAATACATACTTTGTTTATTTTATTGTTATCAAATTGTTCTAATTTTTATATGTTTGATTTACTGAAAGGTTATGAGCCTTATCACGAACTAAATACAAAATAATAAAGAAATTTGTATTGAGAAAAGATGTCTGAAACGAAATTCAGTATTGAAAAGCTTCGGCGAAGCGAAAACTTCGAAGACTGGAAATTTTCCGTTGAAGCTTATTTCCAAATGAATATAAGATATAAGTGTCTTGAGCGTGTTTTAGCTTATAAATGTCATTTGATTCTGAGTATTGAGTTGTCATTCAGTGGTTTCCTTACAACTTTGAAAATTTTAAAACTAACTAAAATAGAAATTTATTCAAACTCAGGCGCGGATCTAGGGGGGGCAGGCAATAGGGGCAATTGCCCCCCCCCCTCTCTGTCAATAAAAATGTTAAATCTATAGCAAACTGTACGTATTCGCTAGAAAATTTCGGTTAGTCCCTAAATTGCTTTAAATAATAATTCATTCAATACCAAAAACTCAGACAGAAGGCATAAAAAAGTCAATGTCATTCGTTCGGGATTCACAATATTATTCAATACTTTTTGATGAAACAACTGCTGCATCTCACCCCTCCCAATTGAGTATTATATCACGCTACGTTAACAATGGTAGCATTCGTGTGGATTTTGTCTCTTTCGTGGATGCATTTGAGGAACTAGCTTATTCCAGAACTGATGAAGAATAAGAATCTGATGAGAAAAGCTGGAGGGAAACTGGAAGAAAACTAGCTGCCGAAGAGAAATCGGATGGAAATTTTAGATCTAAGGAGTTATCTCTAACTGGCAAAGCTAACTGTTATGCTTTCAGAAATTGTGGATCGCAGTGGCGTGACCTAAGCACCACGGCTGGCAAGGCTTCCATACTTATAACATCTTTATGCAATTCACAGTTTATTGTATCAGTTTTGTGTTTGAGTGATGTGTTGTCTGTATCACAGTCTTTGTTTTCCATCAAGGATACATAAACTCACATCCATACCCGAAAGGACATCTGTCGATTATGGAAAGTTTAGAAAAACTTAATATGTACCTTTAGTATGTGCTTGGATGCTACTATTCCCATGTACAACTTCAAGCTCGACTTCTCCATTGTCATCCCCCTAGGGAAGACTGGGAGAATACAAAACCTCATCCTTCAAGGCAAGATATGGTCTGGTATACGGACGGCTAAAAAATGGAAACTTGGAAACTGGTACAGGTTCCGGCATTTTCAGCGACTGTCCCCGAACGAATTTCTCAGTAAGTATGGGCAGTCACTCGTCCATTTTCCAAGCTGAAGTCTTTGCCATTAACGAATGTCTTATGGTTAAGCAAAGCAGAATAGGTGTGAGAAATTAATTACATGAATTGTTTTGTCTTTCTTTTAGGGTGGGGTATAGTGGTGGTAGTAGGTCAAGAAAGATTTTATGTACAATTGAACATCTGATCATACTGTTCTGTTTGAGGTACTGAAATTTCAATTTGAAGGGATAAAATGAAATTGCTACGTTGTAAAGTTTCATGAAAAATGGAATTTTGTATTGATGAAGCAGAAACTTTTTTCGCATTTCGAATTTATTATTTTATATTTGAAAAATGATATTGAAGAATATTTTTTTGTAAATGTTCGAAAAATAGTTTACAAAAGTAAGTATAGAAATGCAAAATTATGTAAGATAAAAACGAATCTGAAAAAAAAAAAAAAAAACGTTAGTATTTTGATGAATAGATTTTTTAGAAGGAAAACTATAGGCAACTACAAAAAAAACGGTATTTTTTTCCGGATCACCCAGGAGGTAAAATACAAGATTCGTTTTTTTTAATGAGGTTCCCCAGTAGGCCTGCCTCACTAACTACTTTGCATGCTTGATTTGCTTGATTTGTAATTGATATAGTAATCAATATACAAAACGTAAAACTATCACAAAATAATATAAAATAAATTCAAATAACTTATAAAAAATCAAAAAAAAGCATAACATAACAAAATAATAAAATGACTAGCTAAGGGAATTCAATATTGCACAGTCAAAAAAAAGTTTGTAAAAAATAAAAAAGCGAAAGAAAAGGAGAAAAATAATTGCACTTCATACTGCATAGAAAAAAGCAAAAACGGAAAGAAAAGCAGAAAGAATACTTAACTAAGAAAAAAGAGAAAAAAAGGTAGAATAAATAGGAATATAAAATATATATACAAAACAAAAAATCAATATAAAAAACAACAAAAAAGTAAAACAAAACAATAAAATGACTAGGCGGTCAGGTCCATCAGTTGTAATTTCAAGGTACCTAAAAAGATAAAAAAGGTTAAATTATTCATTCAAACAAAAGCTAATAGATTTTCCATATACATTTTTAATTTACATTTCAGAAACATTATTTACATTACACTTAGAAAATAACCTAAGAATACTTAAACATACTTTTTTTATTTAACCTTAGAATACTTAACCTAGAATACTTAGATTATATATACAATGCCTATTCTGCTTTGCTTAACCATAAGATTACTGATTCTCTATACTTTGTCTTGTGTTTTCGATTCTCCTCCCCACCTTAAATAATTTGCTTTGATTTTGGTTCTCTCGGCACTTTTTGAAATTTAAGCGCTTAATTCTCTCTTGTCTGTGTCTCTTTGCTTAAGCGATTTCAGCGCACCACTCGGTGAATAAAGGTCTCAGAAAAAGCTATCTGATGATAGTACTATAGATTATATATACAATGGATTAGCCGGTTTTTCTCAACGCTTGCTGGGTATGACCTTCGAAAAGTTTCTTGAATTTAGGTGTCTAGTTTTGCTCTCTGACATTATGATTTCGCACCAACCACAATACTGCTTTGAGAGAATTACATTCGCGGTCTCGACAAGGTCTCGTCAGTTGATTCATCCTCGTTGTTCGTGTTTAACATCTCAGCGTCAATTTTTCGTAAATTCCGTCCATCTTTGGAACTCATTACCACGAAATATTAAGGAAATTCAAAACGCAACAAGAATTAAAAGACTATTAATGAACCACTTTCGAACTTATACAAATGTAAATAACTAATAATTTAAATTTAAATCTGTTTCATAATTTGCTTCAATTTTTCTAACTTCTCCTTATCTTGCTCTTTAGTTTGTTAAATTAGCTAATGACTAGCTTATAAGATATTATATCTTACAGTTGTTATGCATTCATGAAATAAAATAAAATAAATAAAATAAATAAAAATGTACTTTATGAATTTTGAGATGCAGGAAGCCCGTACTGCTAACAACAAGACTTAGCCCCGCAGCAAAATCGATTAACCTGAGTCCATTTTCGGAGGTTTAGAAGGCTATGTTTACTGTTATAGTATTTCCAAAGATGCCCTCCTTCCCTAGATTTTCAAGTTATGTCTAAGGAACTGCTCATAGATTTTTTTGTGGAGCTCGAAGAAACAATCCTTGGAATTCATCCTTTTTCTCTTTTGTGGGGGCGTGGGCGTATATTAAACTACAGTTGGCAATTTTAGCCCAGATGCGGATGGTCACTAGGGTGGGTCATTTTTGGACAGTTTTTTTTAACACAAAAAAATGTTCAGGTCATAAGAAAGTCTGTAACGGAACCCTGGTGGTTTGTCCAAAGACCTCCATATTCTTCTCATCTCCCTGAGGGGAGTGACCAGTCCCAATACCATTTTCCTACCGTCGGTCTTTTACGAAGAAAACAAATAAAAATATTTCGGTGGTCTTTGAAAACCTTGTTACCCTCAGAGCTACTAACCTTGTTACAGGTCTCGGTTAACCGGCTCTGAGGGCGGGGGCGAAGGAAGTCCTCTCTACGATGGCTCGGCATGCTTGCTCCTTGCCTAGGCTCTGCTCGTCGGATGGATGGGTTCTTGCCATCGTATGAGAACTGCGTTATGTTTTCATGCCGAATATAGATCGAAAGATAACTGTTTGGTTCGAGGAAATTCTACCTGAGACCGAATGTCGTCCTAGCAAAGAAGGAATGTTATTTATGCGTTGAGCGGAGATTGAGATAAAATGTTTTGCCACGTAGCCTGCAACCTGTGAGAGGAGAGGACTAGGTGTTGTTGTCCCAGAGGCAATATGCCCACCCACGTACCAGCATGCAATCCGCGACCTCTACCTTTTATTTATGCGGCAGCCTCCTAATATACTGCATGACTATCGGCTCACTTTACGACCCCCCTAAATGACAGCTTACCAACTCGTCTCGCTTACCAACTCGTCTCGCTTACCACATCCACCCTCTAGATGGTATTTATTTTTCCAAAGACACACTCATAATTCTTCTCCAAAAAAAAATTCTTGTTTATTAGGCCCCAAAATAAGAATCAATTAAAAAAATTTAAAAAAATCAATCAAAAACATTAGGCTACATATTATTGTGTTTGTTTATACATTACGTACATAATAAGCGGAAGAGCAAATAAAACATAAAAAGAAAAATGTATAAACACTCTGCCAATAATGGTATCTTAATTTATGAGTTTTTTAGTTGCGATATTCCACGTGTTTTTTAATCTAATAAATGAAAAGATTGGTAAAGTTTTTAACAGTTTAAACACTTTTTATATTTCCTCAGATGTACATTTCAGAAGCAATGCTTCCATCGTCAGTGAGATTTATAAGTTAAATTAAATTAAATTATTTGTCAAAAAACTAATAATAAACAAAAATGTTTCTAAACAAAATTACAGTTGAGTTGAGTTGAATCTATTAAAAATTTTTTTGAATATTGAATCTTTGATTGGTCCATCATCACTATTCATTAGATTATTTTTGTTTTTAAATATGTAAAATGATTCAAAAGCATCTAATTCATAATTGCTATTTACATTTCTTATTAATTTTAAATTTTGCAAACTATAGCTATAACAATTTTCTAGCATATGTTCTGCAACACTTGACTTTTCTTTTTCATTATATTTAAGATGTGCAAAATGTTCTTTAAATCTTTTTAGAATAGGTCTTCTTGTCTGTCCTATATATTCTTTTGCACAATCATTACATCCGATAGAATAAATTCCTGACTTTTGAAGTTGTTCAATTTTATCCTTAGATCCTCCAATCAGATTTTTTATTTTTATTTCGCTGCACTCACTCATACGGATATTATATTTATTAAAGATTGGTTTTATCTTAGATGTTATTTCTGGATAGAAATAAAATTTTGAATATTTCTTTTCCTCATTGGATTGGAGGATCTAAGGATAAAATTGAACAACTTCAAAAGTCAGGAATTTATTCTATAGGATTTAATGATTGTGCAAAAGAATATATAGGACAGACAAGAAGACCTATTCTAAAAAGATTTAAAGAACATTTTGCACATCTTAAATATAATGAAAAAGAAAAGTCAAGTGTTGCAGAACATATGCTAGAAAATAGTCATAGCTTTAGTTTGCAAAATTTAAAATTAATAAGAAATGTAAATAGCAATTATGAATTAGATGCTTTTGAATCATTTTACATATTTAAAAACAAAAATAATCTAATGAATAGTGATGATGGACCAATCAAAGATTCAATATTCAAAAAATTTTTTAATAGATTCAACTCAACTCAACTGTAATTTTGTTTAGAAACATTTTTGTTTATTATTAGTTTTTTGACAAATAATTTAATTTAATTTAATTTATAAATCTCACTGACGATGGAAGCATTGCTTCTGAAATGTACATCTGAGGAAATATAAAACGTGTTTTAACTGTTAAAAACTTTACTAATCTTTTCATTTATCTTAATTTAAGAAAAAAGAAAGCAAAATATAATTATATCTTCTTTCTGAACTAAAAACAAAAAAAAATCAAAAAAATTTAAAAAAATTAAATTTTGAGTTACGTTTCACAATCTGGAACTCTTAGCACTTAATATAAATTTACTTTCTGTGTGTCCATAAAGGTATTTATTTATTTCCTTTTTTTCTATATTTTTCTTTCGCAATTGACTGAGGTAACTGTCCACAAATTTCGCTGTCACAGATTTTCAATCTTTTCAACCCTATACAAAATTTTACTCTGCGACGTGGAATAAGTTTCCTCACTTTTGCTTTCGCATAATATGTAATCGTATAAAAAAAGAAAAAAAAAAAAACTAATAATAATAAAAATAAAAGACTTACCCGGACATCCAATGATGAGGTGCACCGCTTCGCTGGGAATCGATAGGTTCAAAGATATCTGTTAGGAAATTTGAGAGAAGAAACATTTATTCCACTTCTGGGCCCAAGGCATTGAACGCCTTAACTTCTTGCACAGTGACAGTAAATTCCATATTAACACTAAGCCCACTCAATCTCTTGACCATTAAACATATCTATTGAAAAACAGAAAAAATAATAAAAAGAATTTATTATTTTCTTATGGAGTGTTGATTTTTAAAATCAAAATGAAAAGTTCAATTGACCTTCACTTCTTATGCCTTTCGCCCAGGTACAAACAATGGGCTCATCAGTTAGATGTTGTTTGTACCTTTCTAAGACGCAATGTTTGTATCGATGTCATTAAACATATCAACAAAATGTTAACAAAAAATAAATTGAAGGAGAAAGGTACATGTTTTTGTCTTAGTCTGTATAAAGCACTGATTATAATAATAAAAAAAAGTAAATAATAATAAAAAAAACAATAGACTGATTCGAAGCTAGTACCTACGTTGACGTAGTTGTTAATTGTTAATTGTTTATTTTGCATCAATTAGAGATTACAGTAATCATCTTACAGACTTAGAAATATCAATCAATATACAAATATAAAAGTATTATTACAAATAAAATAAAGTTAAATAATGAGTGATTGTGTAAGTTACATTTAGTTATTTAAAAAGTGAAACAGGAGTTTATTTTTTAAAATGGACCTGTTATAATGAAAATTAAAATCAATTTCTATTGAGATCAAGTTAGTTTCTCTAACACAGCGAGTTATTGGCTCATTAAATGCGTAATTAACCCTATGAATATTTTCACGGAGAAGATTACGTTCTCTTAGCTGGCGACATGGTGCATAAATATCAATTAGAGATAGAAGATGCGGACAATTAATATGATGTGTTAAAATATCGTTGATAAACATAATAGAGAAGATTTTACGTCGATTCTCAAGTGACTGTATGCCTATAAGTTGGCATCTGGTACTATACGAAGGCATTTCAATATTCCAATTAAGTTTCCATACCACAAGCCTAGTAAATTTTCTTTGAATACTTTCCAATCTCATGGAGTGAATGTTGTAGTATGGATTCCAAATCACCCAGCAGGATTCCAAGATTGATCTGACGTAGGCTGTAAACAGAGATTTTAGAAGGTATGGGTCCGTAAAATCAACTGAATTACGTTTAATGAAACCTAGCATGGAATTAGCTTTGGCTGCAATATAGTCGATATGCTTGTTAAAATTTAATTTTTTATCAAAAACAACCCTATGCATGTGCGAGTTCTTGTATAAAATATCTAATAGAGTGTTAAAAATAACCGTTCTATTTAGTTTGAAGCACACATGGGTTCCGGAAAGACTTTGACAGCGACATAAAATTAAATAATAAATTTGTTAGTGCGGATGTTTTAATGGTTTCAATTTTATTCAATAGCAATGTTTATGTTTTTCTATGTGTTTATGGATTCCATATGTTCAATATTTCTGTGTTTTTGCAAGAGTTTTCCTCTGTGCTAGATAAAATCAAGGCAAAAAATGTTATTGTTGCTGGTGATATGAACATAAATATTTTGGAGAAAAGCGAAGTTGTTTCAAAATATCTTGACCTAGTAGCCTCTCATGGATTTGAGTTTCTCATTAACGAGCCTTCAAGAATGGTGTCCGGTAGTTGTTTAGATCATGTTTTATGTCCATTTGATTGTTCTTCCTCGTTTGCATGTGAAAAATGTTTGTCATGACAGGAGTCTTAGTGAAAACTTCTTGCTTAAAACCTAAAAATTACACTGAATTACCCAGCAAAATTGCAAAAATAGATATTGTTAAGCTTAAAAATGAACTGCTTTATGAGTTTTGGGATGGTGTGTATCTGTGTAGTGATGCTTCAGCTGCTTTCACAACATTTCTTGAATGTCTCAAAATGCATGTTACCAATTGTTCGTCATTTGTGATTAGTAAAAAACGAAAAAAAGGACTTAAACCGTGGATAACTAATGAACTGTTAAAAAAGATAAACGTTAAAAATAAGCTTAGAATAAAACTTAACCGTAATCCAAACAAAACAGGCTTAAAAATAAAATACAAAAAATTGTGCAGGGAATTAAAAAGGGAGATACCTATCTACCGTGATACTTACTACCGTAACCGTTTCAATATTGTTAAAGGCAACCTGAGAAGTGAATGGGAAATTGTTAATAGTATGTTGAACAAAACCTCTTCCTCTAAAACACCTAGATCTCTGGAAGTAGATAATCGTATAGTTTCCGAACCTGCTGGTGTTGCTAATGCATTTAATGATTACTATGTGAATGCAGTCAGCTGCTTGCAACCTTCTGTTGTCAATGCAGTCTGTACCTCCTGTTCGCCCAGTCCCATGTTTGTTGAGCCATTACAGAGAAACAGTTTTGTTTTCAAACCCATAACTCCTCTTGAAACGCTAAAAGCTAAAAGCTATTCATGATTTAAAAAATACAAACTCTAGCGGTGTTGATGGTTTATCTGGCCTCCTTATAAAGCAAATATTTTATCTTATAGTTGACGTCTTAACAGATGTCTTTAACGCCTGGTCTCCACATGCTTTAAATCTATCGCAGCTATTACAGCAGCCTCTGAATATCGCAAGTGGAGATCATTATAGCAGCTTTATTTTCATAGTCTGCGATAGATAGCATACTTTTATCGCAGGGTATCTATCGCAGCTATTAAAGCAGAAGGAACTGTCATCTGCATAGGTTTTTCAACCATTTTGTTACTTTGCTGTTATGTTTGGTATGAAAAGTATGCTATACAAAATGCCCACAACACAAAATTTGTCAGTTGCTCTGCTTTCTTGTGTCTGTCATATTCCTGCTTTCTGTTATGAATTTAAAGCAAGTGGAGACACAGCATAACAATTGTGTTTTTTCTGGAGTGTTTCCTGCAGAGCTTAAAAGTGCCGATGTAATACCTTTGTTTAAAAAAGGTTCTGTTTTAAGTGTGGGTAACTACAGGCCTATTTCACTTCTTCCAGTGCTTAGCAAAGTTTTTGAAAAAGTTTTAAAAGACAGAGCTTTAAGTTTCTTAAACAAAACAAATTTTTTTAGTAGTAAACAATTTGGATTTCGGAAGGAAAGATCCACTGAAGATGCTCTTCTACAGTTTTGCTCAAATATTATGTCAAACATTGATGGCAAGAATTGTACAGCCGGTCTTTTCATTGATATAACCAAGGCCTTTGATATTGTCAACCATGCAATTTTACTAAAGGAATTAGAAAAAGCGGGGTTTCGTGGTTTTGTTCTAGATTGGTTTGAGTCGTATCTTAAAGATAGGTCTCAAAGAGTAAAGATTGGAGAGTCTAGAAGTGATGTAAAAGCTTTTAATTTGGGTGTACCTCAAGGTTCTGTCCTTGGGCCTCTTCTATTTCTTATCTATATCAACTCTGTATTGGAACTTAACTTTAAGGGCTTTCCAACTGCTTTCGCGGATGACATAGGTTTCTCGTATGGTGCGAAAAGTACTTTGGACCTTATTGCTGATATAAATTGGGATCTGAGTCTATTGAGGGTATGGTTTGCTAAGCACAAATTGGTTATAAGTAGAAAAACAAAAATAATGTTTTTCAGTTTGACTTCCTCGGCTAATTTTGTAAATGGTATCTACTTCCATGCACCAGAATGTCACAAATTCGATATATGTAACTGTAATTGTAATTTGAGTTCTTATTCTGCTTCCACTTTTTATAGCCATCTTAGTTGTAGTGATGAGACAGTGAATGAATTTAAATATCTAGGGCTAATCATTGACTCTAAAATGAACTTTTCAAATCACATTACATCTTTGTGTATGTATTTAGTATTTCCGTTCTACTCTTCGTCTTTTCTATTACTTACAAAATGTGTGCTCTGTCTTGCTCTTGAAACAGATCTATTACGGTATATTTCATTCCAAATTGCAATATGGTATCGCCTGCTGGGGTGGATCGTACTTAAACAAAATACAACCTCTCTTGGTACTACAAAAACATGTGTTGAGAAAAATATGCCGCAAACCTGTAAAGCTACGTGCAGACGGCATATAAAAGTCGCACATATGTGCGGTTCTGACGTCATTTTTACGTCATAATGTGCGAGTATTGACGCATATCGTCTGAACACCCTTTTGGGACAGTCCGCACATGCACGCAAATGGTTTGCGGACGATGTGCGACAGCAAAACCGCACATAAATGTGCGGCTGTTTTGCATATCGTCTGAACACCCTCGCACATTTTTTGTGACACTTTGCGTGCATGTGCGTGCATGTGCGATCGTCTCAATTATATGCGTTGACACGAAAATAGGACAACGCAAATGTGCATATTTTACGCACATCAGTGGAGTGTAGTTGTGATTTGTTGTGATTTTTTTTTCTTTGACAATGTTCAATTGTAGAAAGAAAAAAAGAAAATGAGTGAACAAGAAATAGATTTTGAGGGCCCACAGCAAAATAAATTGCGGCTCAAAAGGAAATCAGAATCCGGGAATCGAATTGTTCAAAACAGCTGGACGGCTGATGAAATTAAAGCCCTTATTACTGCGGTGGAGAAGCGCCCTAGGCTTTGGGATGCCGGTTCGGCAGAATACAAGCTCGGAAAGCTTGATTTTTGGCGTGAGGTTGTTGATGAAATTGGCTTAGACGTAACAGTTAAGGAAGCCAAGTGCAAGTGGGGCTGTTTGCGGGTAACATTTAAAGCAAATTTGGCAAAACTACGCACCAAAAAGTCAGGGCAGGGTGCAGAAACATCCTCCGTGCATTGGCAGTTTTTCAATCAGATGATGTTTCTGGAGGCCAACGATGTTAAAAGATCCACTTCATCTGTTTCGTCAATGGACCATGTAAGATTTTATGAAATGCTGTTTTTTTTTTTTTAGAAAAACCATTTTCTTTTATTTTACAGGACTTTGCTGCTCTCGTTGATGACGCGGTTGCAAATGATTTTCCAATTACAGAAACTGTAGTCGGCCAGCCCCAGCAGCGCAAACGTAGATTTGTGACAAAAGCATTAACATCGCCTTCGACATCAACGTCACCGTTGCCATCATGTTCAACAACCGCTCGTTTGGCCATTTTAAATTCAGCAGTCTCCGCTTTGCAAGCAGGCGATAAGAATTCAACGTTCTGCGATTATTTACTGTGCCATTTAAGAACTCTCCCTGAAGACCAAGCTGATAACTTACGAAACGGCATGAATCGCTATTTGTTAGAGTTTTTAGAGGATAATTCACGTTCGTCATCAGTGCAATTGGTTCGTTTTATCGAGGATGTTGAAGACGAAGTCGATGTAGACGCTTTGGAACCAATCATCGTTCATAATGATGAGGAGGAAAGACCAAGTGCCTTCTTTGAACCTTCAACAGGTTGCAAAACTTGTAGTTCGACCGAAGAATTAGACGAGGAGCTACTTGAAGTTTAATCTCATCCTATTCTATGGCCTCCACGGCCGAAAATTGACTGTTTTTGATTATTTTAGTTCCTATACATAACATAATACCTATGTACATACTTAAATATTAGTAGATCTTTTTTTTTGTGTTAACTTGAGTATTTATTTTCCAATTTTTGTTTTTTTTTTTTAACCTTATGAAAGCAATAAACAAATTAAATTTAATCATAATTTTTTGGTATGTTTAAATGTGAGAATATTGCCATTCAATATCGCCTTCTTCGGTGAAGTAGTGCGTGAACTCTATTCGAATGTCTTTGCTTTCAGATCCAAGGTCTCGCGATCGTACTTCCTCAAGTGGATACATTGTTGAGCTTTGAACATCAGCACGCCACTCACCAGGACTCACTATATTTCCTTCAGCATCGTATTGGTCAAACGATATATTCGGTGCGTATTTCGACTTATTTGTGGAAATTAAGTAGTTCCACACCCGATTCTTCGCGAACTTCACTTTCCTCATTTTTTTCAATCATATCTAATGTTAAAACAGCAATAGCAGCCCACTTTCTTTTTGACATTTTCAATTTATCGTAGTAAACAATGACAAAAAATGAGCAAAACACAAAAGTCAAACAATCGATTAAATTAACGCAAACTTGCATATGCACGCAAATGGTTGATGTGCGTATTTTTCTGCATATCGTGTGAACACGTCGCACATCGACCGAAAAATGTGCGTATTCATTTGCGTACATTTGATGTGCGAGCAAATCAACGCAAACTAATGTGCGACTTTTGGGACAGATTCCGCACATCGTCTGAACACCCTTATATGCGAGTTTGCGTACACTGATTTACGTATAGCATTTGCGTTGAATTTACAACTTTTTATGTGACGTCAGAACCGCACATATGTGCGGCTTTTTATATGCCGTCTGCACGTAGCTTAAGACATCCTAGTTTTCCTTTGTTTTGTAACCTCAGTATCCTTCCAGTTCATCACCTGTACTGTTTTAAAGTGTTGAAGACTTTTTTTATGAAATCTGGAAATAGAAACTTTCGGCTTATTTCTACTCATAGTTTACGTGTTAACGTGTCTAATTTTGTATCTGTTCCTTTCTTCCGTACAACTGCATTTCGTAATTATTGTTCTGTATCTTCTGCTCGCTTATTCAATAAACTACCGCCGTCCATTAGAGCAATTACAAATTCTGGATTGTTTCAAAGAAGCATCAAGGTTTGGCTTTTAAACTTTAGCCATTTAAATTTAGAATCTAATCTCTTCTAACATTCTCACTTTATTTATTAATACGAGTATTGTAGTATTTCTTTAATTTAATATTCCTTGTTATTTATTTTTTTGTTATTCATTCTTCAATTGAATTTTTATAAAAATATTGTATTTCTATTGTTCTCAAATTCTATTATTGCCACCCCACATGTTTTGTATTGTATAACTTATATTTTGATGTGTCATCAAAACTATTTACTTCTCGTAAGAAAATATAGATGTCACTAAATGTTTTTCTTTCTTACATCTTTTCGTTTGTTTATTTAAAATTTGTAATTAACATTAGTTTAAGTAAGAATTATCTCCAAATGTATGTAAAAGAAAAAAAAAACCAATCTAATCTAATCTAATCTAAAATCTAAAGAGTAAAAATATATGCTTTCAAGGAAATAGGACTCTCAGGCCGTGAAATAGCAAGGAGACTTAACAGGAGCAAGACAGTTGTAAACAATTATCTTGCTGATCCACAAAACTATGGCAAAAATCAAAAAGGACGCACGGGAAAAGCCACAACACCAAGAGAAAATCGGTTAATTCTATGACTTGACTCAAATTCCACTCTACCAGCGACTATGATAACGGCCAAAAGCGGAGTTTCAGCCAGCATATCAACGGTTCGAAGAACAATACAAAAAAGTGACACTATTCAAAAGAGGAAACTGAAAAAGAAACCAGTTTTGAAGCCAGTACACAAGGAGCATCGTATGGACTTTACAAGACAGCATGTTGATTGGAGCAGTGAATGGAAACGCGTTGTCTTTTCGGATGAAAAAAAGTTCAACCTTGACGGTCCTGATGGTTACAACTTTTATTTCCATGATATTAGAAAGGATGAGCTTATTTTGGCAAGATATCATTGCCGTACATCAGGTGTAATGGTGTGGGCAGCTATTACTTACTATGAACGATATAGATATACGAATAGTAGAATTGGAGTTGGAGTTTTTGTCCACAACAATGAACGAAAATAGCTACAAATATTTGCTGGAACGGTCATTTCCAAAAATGAAAAACATTTTTTGACCTCTGACTTGGATTTTTCAACAAGACAATGCCCCAATTCACACTAGCAGGGTTGTCAGAAGCTGGATTCAATCAGAAGACGTGGAACTTTTGTCATGGCCGCCATATTCATCGGACTTAAACATTATTGAAAACGTTTGGTCATGGCTATCTCGTAAAGTTTATGAAGGTGGCAGACAATTTGAAGACAAGGACACCTTAATTGATGCTATTCGTAGTGCCCGGGCCCAAATTTCATATGATTATTTAAAAAAAAACGTATGATTCTATTCCAAACCGTCTAATAGAGGTTATATCCAAAAATGGCGGACATACTCATTATAAATGTAAAAAAACGTTATTAATAAATATTATTAAACCATAAAATGTAAACATTTCACTAATTTTTTTGTTTTTTCTAAAATTTTGCATGTGGCCTCATCCTAGTGGAACACCTTTTTATACCTATTTTCAGTAGTTCATTAATTGATCTTGGGAAATTCCAACGGTCGTTTCGAACTAACCCTTTAATTTGATGAGCTTGTTATGGGAAAATACGTACCTATTAACTGGTAATAAACTTTTCCGGGTACAAAATTTCCACCAGTTATAAAAAGCGAAAATCGATTGCAAAATTTGTGGCCTCATCCTAGTGGTTGGCTGGCAGTGTATAACTCGCTATGTTTTGAAAATCTGCTTTTATAAAGTTAAATTTGTAATTGGTAGAAATTGATTAAGAATACTCATAAAATTCAAAAGCAATGTACAGATACAGAGCAATATGGTTCATTTTGTTAGGATCAATCGGACATAAGCTTTTATCAACTTGTACTTTTAATTCCTTATCAGCGAACACAAGATCTAATATACGATTTAACGATTTTAAATCATAACTCATAAACGTATCGATCAATTCAAGTTCATAATCGTTTTTTACATTATAAGGTTTAAGTTGTGATTCTTCGTCATAGGGAAGATTAAAATCACCAAAAATGATGACATGTTCATGGTTTTAAGTAGAGATAAATAATGTTGACAGTTTTGAACATGTATTTTATAAATATCTACTGAACTTTTAGGAGGAATATAACTTAGAAATAAAAAAAACTCAAATCGATGAGTAATGCTTACTTTGACGATAACTTGGTCGATGTCATACGAATATGGGGAGGTAGAGGAAGGCAAAAACATTTGCACAATAGAGAAAGTAGAACGCACTGCTAGCATCACGCCGCGCCGCCTCCTCTAGTCTTTCCAGTTGTATGAGTACAACGATCATTGCGATAAACAGAATAGTGGTTATCGTTAAATATTTCGGCATTGAGGTGATCATCTGTAAGCCAGGTTTCGGTGATAGCAATGAAGTCGTATTGTTGAGACGATGTACATAAGAGCAATTGTTGCATTTTAGTTCGCATGCCCCCTATGTTTTGGTAATATCCATTGAATTGATTGAGAGTTGTTATATTTGGTAGCGATGTTGAAGGTGAAGTTGGTTGTCAGTGGCTTATCGGTGGAGGTGGAGGTGGTGATGGAAGTGGTGGTGGATGCTGTTGCTGAGTCTGTTGTGTTTTTGGTGGAGATGATGACGTTGTGATTGTATGTGGTGATGGTGTAAATGCAGTGAAGTTCTCTTTTTTTCATGAGAAACGAACACTTTTACTTGAACATAAGAGCCCCATGCTGAAGAGTTCATTACGTCTGGTAAATTGGTAGACGGAACACTTATATCGTTTTTTATTGACGAAAAGAGTTACTCCTTTTGTGAAAAGATCTACTCTTTTTCCATTTTTAATGTTTCATTGAAAAAAAAGAGTAGTTCTGGAGTTACTCTAAACGCCAAAGATCTACTCCTAATCGGTTGGGAGATCTAGGGTGCTTTCATTATTGCACGGTTGCTCTGTTTACATGCGATCATTTGCAATCAGACTAACGTCATTCAAAATATTTGCGCATGCATTTTACAATGCATTTATGAACACTTTTTCGGATTTGCGTCATCTGTCAAAGAATTGAAAGAATTTTTCTGTGTACACAGTTCCATAAAATACTTTTCTTTCTTTTTCCATCCAAAAAAAAACAGTTTATTTATTTAATTCAGTACTTTTTTGTTTATATCTCACTTGGAGCCTGAAGAGTTTTCATCAATTTTTTTGTACTTTTACTTTGTATTGTATTTTTCCCGCGGTAATTAATAGTCTTCTTGAAATCTGACATTTGATTTGAATAAAGAAAAAAAAAAAAAATAGTTGTGTTTTGTTCTGTCTGTCTCTTTCTCTGAAGATGAAAACCGAAAAGCAAACAAATTAAAGCATTTGCACATTTGCGCTGCAAATATTTGCGTTTTGGTTTAATGAAACTATTACATTTGTCATTTGCATTTATGAAAGCTATGCATTGGTCAGACTAACGCAACTATGCAATTATGAAAGCACCCCTACTCTGAAAATGCAAATGTGAGCGCATTCACTGCTTTAGTAACTACGTAATCAAGTCATTAGAAACAACTGCGAAATGAGTTGAAAATTTTTCACCCCACGTAATGTTAAAATTTCAGATATAAAGTTAATTTAGAATCATTTCGACGTTTCACAATCGGCTGTTCGGAAAAAAATACGAAAGATTACAAACAAAAGGGATTTACTGCGTTTGTAGTTCAATTTTGCATTCACAAAACTAATTGAATTTTGACTACATAGTGACTACAGAAGTGAATGCACCCAATGCTATTCCTGACAATTGTCACCAATACTACGACAAAACTGTTGAAAAATGTTTCATTGAAAAGAGTAGTTCTGCATTTGAGAGTAGTTCTTTCGGATTTCAATGAAAAACGCTATTAGTTTGAATGTTACAAATTTAAAAGCAGCTAATAAAAACCGCACTGGATTGATTCAATGATTTTTGAACGTTTAATAATAAGATTACAACAAGCGCAAGTTTTAGACATTTTGAACGAATAGTGTCAACCGCATTCGAGAGAAGTAACTGATCCCCAGTGTCAGGTCCTGGTAACATGTACTTATACGACTTGTCCATATAATCGACGGCACTCCAAATTGCGTGCGTGCATGCCTGTCCCAGGTAGCGATTTGCTTGCTGCTGATTTTGGGTTTGAATGACCGTGGATTGTTGACGTCTATGATTTGTTTTTTTTCTGCTTTGATGTCTCGTAGAGATGTGTTCTTATTAAGTGGATGCGTTTAGGTAGTCTGCTTGACGAGTATTTGGAGGTAGGATTGTGCTTGTGACGTATGGGAGTCAGAGATATGTAAGTCTTCAATTATTCAGGGACGGCCTGAATAATTTCTTTCGAAATTTTAAGTGGTCATTGTGCTTTCTCGACGGAAACGTTGATGCATCAGCTGATATGATATCTAACGTAATTCTCAACGGCATGAGAAATTTTGTTCCTCACAGATTAAAAAGTATCATCCCCAAAGAGAATTCGTGGTTTGATTCAAGCAGTAAAGAGGCGATTAGGGATCGAGAATGTAGTTTTCGAAAAATTAAAGACAACCCGACTGCAGAAAACCGAAATTTGTTTAAACGGGCTAGAAATATCTGTAATGCTCAAATACAAAGGGCTAAGTTAAGAGCTAAAGAGCTAAGTAAAAAATACTATTGTGTCCAAAAGGAAGTAAAAACTTTTTGTCTTTTGTCAAGAACATTAAGAACTCGACCACGTCATCGGTCCCAACGCTCGTCTTCAATGACTCTCCGTATGTCAGTTCCATCGACAAAGCCAATTTGCCAGTAGCTCAATTTGCTGCCAACTCGACACTTCCTCATAGCATATTGGCTCCGCCTGAGCTCGAGTCTGCAAATTCTTTGATGAAGCAGATATTTTTTCGAACTCGCTCGGTTGCGAGAGTCCTCAAAGATCTCAACATACATAAATCCACTGGTCCAGATGGTATCCCCGCCGTTATTGTGAAGAGGTGTTCTTCTTCGCTGGCAAAACCACTGCGTAAACTTTTCCATCTTTCCTATTCTGCTGGGATTTTTCCGAGCAGATGGAAAACTGCATTTGTCCAGCCGGTCCCTAAAAAAGGCGAATCTTCCTCCCCTTCCAATTACCGTCCAATTGCACTTACGTCCCTTCTTTCCAAGGTCATGGAAACGTTGATAAACCGTCAACTTATGAAATATCTTGTTTTGTTGTTTTAGTTAAAATGATTGTTTTATTGCAAGAATTTCATAATCTATTGTTTACTTTAAACTTTCTCTCTTTGTCGCTTTTCTGTCAAGTTTTCTTTCTCTGTTTGTACTCAATTCTTGTCTATGATGTTTCAGTTCAAATTGCTGTTTTTTTATTCTATTTGTCTTACTCTCCTTTTTATAAAACAAATGTTTACAGAATTTCTCTTTTTGATTCCAGCCTTGTTTTAGAATTTTGTTGCCATAATGGGCAGCAACAATGACACTGGGTTTAACAGCATAAACGAAAAAAATAAACTCCTAATAAACACACTCTGTAATAGTAATGGTTTACATATTTGCCACATTAATGCTCAGAGCCTTGTTAATAAGTTTGATGAGTTTAGATTGATATTTGAAGACAGTTTAATTGACATAATTTGTGTCTCGGAGACATGGTTCCACCCTTCTCTTAATAGCAATTTTTTCTCCGTAAGAGGATTCAAAAAACCTTATCGAGCTGACCGAACTCAAAAAACAGGAGGAGGTGTTGCAATTTATGTCAAAAATAATATTCAATCATCTCATGCCAAGTGTTCAGATGGTACCGAATCTTGTGATTATTATTTCATAGACTTGTTCAATGGTGAAAATAGATGCAGCATCGGTACTATTTACATGCCACCACGTATAGCTAGCTCAAGTGTGATCTCTCCGATTGTTGAGGAAATGTCCTACCGTTCACCTAAATTAATACTCTGCGGAGATTTTAATATAAATCTTCTTCTATCTTCGTCTGTTTCGTTTAAATCTTCTATGTATTCATTGGGACTTTCGTTTTTAAATAGGGTTGAGCCAACCCATTTCATGCCAAACTGTGTTCCGTCACTCTTAGATGTTTTTTGGTAAGTGATGTAAGTCTTGTAACGTGTTCTAGTCAGTTATCCGTTCCTGTGTTTTCGCATCATGAGCTTATTTTCGCTACTTTTGATTTATATTATGAAACTACTCCTCCACAATCTTTCCAGTATTGTTTTGCAATTGAATGGCAAACAGTTTTCATGACATCTGACGTTGATAATCAAGTCGATTTTATAACCTCAGCCATAGACAATCTTTTTAATAAGCTTGTTCCAATTAAGACTCGAGAGATTAAATCTACTAGTTGTCCATGGATCTCTAATGAAATCTTAAATGCAATAAAAGCTAGAGATATCTCATATCGTCGCTGGAAACGTTTCCGGTGTGCAGAAATGCTAAGTAATTTCATAACATTACGCAACCAGGTTACCAAATTAATAAGAGGAGCTAAGCAAAATTTCTATAAAAATAGATTCAATTCTAATCGATCATCAAAATTCCTGTGGAAAGAAATTCGCAACATTGGTGTGAATAAACGCACGTATGTGTCCGATGAAAATATTGATGTAGAGCAGTTGAACCTTAAGTTCTGCTCCCCGCACAATTCTTTCTCTACTTGCACTTCTACAATAATATCCAATGATAGGGATGATGCTTTTGAATTTCACATAGTAGATGAATATGAAGTAGGAAATGCTATATTTTCTATTAAATCCAAGTCTACTGGGTTAGATAACCTTCATCCTGACTTCCTAAAAATCCTTTTACCTCTCATACTTCCTCATATAACCCACACCTTTAATACCATTATTATGACCTCAGTCTACCCCAACTCCTGGAAAAAATCTAGGATTATCCCTATCCCGAAGCAAGGTGTAAAAAGTGAATACAGACCAATAGCCATTCTTCCATTTTTATCGAAAGCTTTTGAAGTAATCATAAGTAACCAAATCAAAATTTATTTAGACCAAAATCATCTTTTAAGCCCACTGCAGTCAGGATTCAGATCCGGACACAGTTGCACTTCAGCACTTGTTAAGGTTTCTGATGATATAAGGCTGGCTATTGATAGGAAATATACATCTGTGATAACACTTCTTGACATCTCGAAAGCATTTGATTGTGTAAGCTCAAAACTACTCTATGATAAACTGACAACTTATTTTAATTTCTCTGATACAACCAAAAATCCTATTTATTCATATTTGACAAATCGTAGGCAAGCTGTGTCGATCAATGGCAATTTATCATCATTCCTCAATGTTGGTGTCGGCGTCCCTCAAGGATCTATCCTTGGGCCTTTACTGTTTTCTATGTTCATCAATGATTTGCCATCAGTAGTGTCTTATTATCAATATCATATCTACGCGGATGATGTCCAGTTATATATTAGTTTTCCTTTCGAAATGGTCGAAGACGCAATAAGTAAAATGAATGCTGATTTATGTTCAATTTTCGATTGGTCCACACGTAATGGGCTCAAACTTAATCCGGGAAAAACGAAAGCAGTTCCAATTTCAAGAAATAAACCTCATTTTGAGGACTTTCCTCCTCTTTACTTAAATGCTAGCCAAATTGAGTATGTGACCCAGGCAAAAAATCTCGGTTTAATATTCAACAATACGTTGACTTGGGATGCGCATTTCAATTCCGTAATCTCTAAAATCTATGCTTCGCTAAGAGGGTTATCTATAACGAAAGCATTCCTACCTACTGATGTTAAATTAAAATTGGTCAAAGCGCTAGTCATACCCATCCTATCATATGGTTGCGAACTGTTAGCAGATCTCGATTCCCAATCACTGCAAAAATTCAAAGTTGCATTCAATTAAATTGCTCGATTTGTTTTTAATCTTCGAAGGTACGATCGTGGTGTTTCTTCTAAGGCTCATCAGCTCTTAGGTTGTAGCCTAGACGCTTTCTTGAAATATCGTTGCTGTTCTTTTCTTTTCAAGCTTATCATTAACAAGACTCCCAGCTATCTTTACGACAAACTAGACTTTTGCTTCTCCAATCGTTATACGTTGTTACGCTTTACCACGTTTGCCTCTTTAACTTCACGCAGGCAATTTTTCGTTTGTGCTGTCAGGCTGTGGAATAATCTTCCCAGTCATTTGAGGTCTGGAATCAAACACAGAAGGTTTTATAAACTCTGCTTTGAATATTTCTGCAATTTGAGCTGAACTTTGTAATATACTTTTAATTATATGTACATCCTTTTTTTTTGTATTCAAATATTCACATATTGGTGGCGACTTTGCTTTTCTTTTACTCATTTCCCCCTTTTTTTATTAATGTTTGTTTAAAAGATTTATATAATTGTAACTTACTTTTCAATACGTTTTAATTCAATTCAAAAATTTGTATTTACATTCTTGCACATCCTTAATTTAACTACTTTATATATCCTGTACTAGTTATAAGTTATCTTAATGTACAGTTGTCATTTACACAATAAATATCAAAAAAAAAAAAAATATCTCGAAGAACGAAAGCTTCTTAATGACCGTCAGTACGGCTTTCGTAGCAAACGGTCCACTGGTGATTTGATGGCTCATCTCACCGAAAAGTGGAACCAATCTTTACATTGTTTTGGAGAAAGTAAGATTATTGCGCTTGATATTTCTAAAGCATTTGATAGAGTTTGGCATCAGGCTCTTTTATCGAAAATGCGTGCATTTGGTATCGATGAGTCTCTTCTTCGTTGGATTAGAAATTACCTTTCCGACCGTTCAATACAAGTTGTGTTGGATGGCTTCAAGTCTGATACCCACTTAATAAATGCTGGTGTGCTCCAGGGCTCCGTTTGGTCTCCGACTCTCTTCCTCATTTTCATTAATGATCTCTTGTCTGAAACTTCTAATCCGCTTAACTGTTTTGCTGACGACTCGACCCTCAGCTTTTCATATTCGTTTCCAAATTCACGTCCCTGCTCTTCGGATGTGGAACTGGAACGGTTGCGTATGATAAGCTCATTGAATTCTGGCCTTGACAGCATTGTTTCATGGGGTCTTATGAACCGAGTAGAATTCAATGCTTCGAAAACTCAATGCTGTATCTTGTCGTTGAAGCTTAACATTCCCCCGTTGCCATTATCCATGAACTGCATCGAAGAAACCGAAAAACTGTCAGTACTTGGTATGTGTGTAAACGATGATCTTCGTTGGAACAACCACATATTTGAAGTCGCCAAAAACGCTGCTAAATGCTTAGGTTTCTTGAGACGATGCAGGAAGTTCTTCACCCCTTCTGATCTGGCTACAATTTATAAGGCCTTCATCCGCAACTCAGTAAAATACAGACACTGCCTGTTTTTCGCTCAAGGATGAGCTGGTGTTGTGGCGGGAAAAATGGTTAACGGAAAAGAAGCAGAACAACCATCTTCGCGTTACTGCTATTGAGTTGATGGAAAAAATCTATTCATCAAAATGCTAACGTTTTCCACCCTTTTCAGATTCGTTTTTATCTTACATAATTTTGCATTTCTATACTTACTTTTGTAAACTATTATTCGAACATTTACAAAAAAATATTGTTCAATATCATTTTTCAAATATAAAATAATAAATTCAAAATGCAAAAAAAGTTTCTGCTTCATCAATACAAAATTCCATTTTTCATGAAATTTTGCAACGTAGCAATTTCATTTTATCCCTTCAAATTGAAATTTCAGTACCTCAAACAGAACAGTATGATCAGATGTTCAATGTTCAATTGTACATAAAATCTTTCTTGACCTACTACCACCACTATACCCCACCCTAAAAGAAAGACAAAACAATTCATGTAAATAATTTCTCACACCTATTCTGCTTTGCATAACCATAAGATAACTTACATTAAGATTACTGATTCTCTATACGTTGTCTAGTGTTTTCGATTCTCTTCCCCACGTTAAATAATTTGCTTTGATTTCTGCTTTGCTTATGGGTTTATGATATGATATGACATATGATTACTGAAATAATGATTCTCTATACGTTCTCTGTTGTCTTCGATTTTGTTCCCCACCTTAAATAATTTGCTCTGATTTTGGTCCTCTTGGCACTATTTGAAATTTAAGCGCTTAATTCTCTCTTGTTTGTGTCTTTTATGCTCTCTTTATTTAAGCGATCTCAGCGCACCACTCGGCCAATGCAGGTGGCAAAAGAAGCTATCTGATGGTAGTACTATAGATTATATATACAATGACCTATCTCAACTTAAGGTTCATTGACCTAACATATGTTTTACTACACGCTGTTACAACATCATGTAATAATGGGCCATTTTAAGAGACATCAACGTCAACTGTGATGTGTGGATTCTATGCACAAAGAGAAAAAAAAACTCTTGTGTACTTGTGTACAATACAATCAGCGATTAACGATATTCAAAATTCAATGCTTAATTAATTGGCAACAGATTTGTATGTAAGTGTATCCTCACGGAAAAATTCTCCAATTTCTCTTACGTTCCACATACTCATGAACATGTAATGTTGTATGAATACTTATCTTATACACTACTACAATACTAGAGAGTGGACTCAATACGTCACTCCAGACTCCACTACTAATAGAAAAAAGAAGGAACAACAAAAAAAAGAACCGATCTAATTCATTGTATATATAATCTATAGTACTACCATCAGATAGCTTCTTTTGCCACCTGCATTGGCCGAGTGGTGCGCTGAGATCGCTTAAGTAAAGAGAGCATAAAAGACACAAACAAGAGAGAATTAAGCGCTTAAATTTCAAATAGTGCCAAGAGGACCAAAATCAGAGCAAATTATTTAAGGTGGGGAACAAAATCGAAGACAACAGAGAACGTATAGAGAATCATTATTTCAGTAATCATATGTCTGCTGTCGACTGAGTGACTGCCCATACTTACTGAGAACTTCGTTCGGGGACAGTCGCTGAAAATGCCGGAACCTGTACCAGTTTCCAAGTTTCCATTTTTGAGCCGTCCGTATACCAGACCATATATTGCCTTGAAGGATGAGGTTTTGTGTTCTCCCAGTCTTCCCTAGGGGGATGACACTGGAGAAGTCGAGCTTGAAGTTGTACATGGGAATAGTAGCATCCAAGCACATACTAAAGGTACATATTAAGTTTTTCTAAACTTTCCATAATCGACAGATGTCCTTTCGGGTATGGATGTGAGTTTATTTATCCTTGATGGAAAACAAAGACTGTGATACAGACAACACATCACTCAAACACAAAACTGATACAATAAACTGTGAATTGCATAAAGATGTTATAAGTATGGAAGCCTTGCCAGCCGTGGTGCTTAGGTCACGCCACTGCGATCCACAATTTCTGAAAGCATAACAGTTAGCTTTGCCAGTTAGAGATAACTCCTTAGATTTAAAATTTCCATCCGATTTCTCTTCGGCAGCTAGTTTTCTTCCAGTTTCCCTCCAGCTTTTCTCATCAGATTCTTATTCTTCATCAGTTCTGGAATAAGCTAGTTCCTCAAATGCATCCACGAAAGAGACAAAATCCTCACGAATGCTACCATTGTTAACGTAGCGTGATATAATACTCAATTGGGAGGGGTGAGATGCAGCAGTTGTTTCATCAAAAAGTATTGAATAATATTGTGAATCCCGAACGAATGACATTGACTTTTTTATGCCTTCTGTCTGAGTTTTTGGTATTGAATGAATTATTATTTAAAGCAATTTAGGGACTAACCGAAATTTTCTAGCGAATACGTACAGTTTGCTATAGATTTAACATTTTTATTGACAGAGAGAGGGGGGGGGCAATTGCCCCTATTGCCTGCCCCCCCTAGATCCGCGCCTGAATTTGAATAAATTTCTATTTTAGTTATTTTTAAAATTTTCAAAGTTGTAAGGAAACCACTGAATGACAACTCAATACTCAGAATCAAATGACATTTATGCGCTAAAACACGCTCAAGACACGTATATCGGCGTTTAAGCAATTCAACCCTTATTCATTTTTGATTTTGCGTTTAAGAGCTTCGTTGCATCCTTCTCCGTCTCACTACCATCAGAAACAGCCGTCCAAAGCCCTTTCATTTGGAAATAAGCTTCAACGGAAAATTTCCAGTTTTCGAAGTTTTCGCTTCGCCGAAGCTTTTCAATACTGAATTTCGTTTCAGACATCTTTTCTCAATACAAATTTCTTTATTATTTTGTATTTAGTTCGTGATAAGGCCCATAACCTTTCAGTAAATCAAACATATAAAAATTAGAACAATTTGATAACAATAAAATAAACAAAGTATGTATTTAAAAACAAAGTATCAAATCTCAACTTTCAACATATTCTACCCCACACAAAAAGCACACAAAAGAAGCCTACAAACGAATTTTCATCTCCTCGTTCACTCATTGCAACCATACAGGTAATTCACACAAGTCATGTCATATGATCATATGAGTTCACGACTTATGTATATCAATAGCACACACACATCTTAACATGATCTGTTGTCTTACCCCATGTCCCATGCAAAAGCCACAATAAATGTTTACCTTAGCTGTGGAGAATGAAGGAATGAAAACCCATAAGAAAAAACAATAAGTTGTCTTCTTTTGCTTTGCTACCTGCCATACTCCATAGCACACACAATTAAAAGAGATATCAATTAATTGTATTCTTAAGCATTTCACCCTACTACTCCTCCGAATTAATAATAGCAAGAGAAATGATTTCTCTTGTGATTTTCAGCTCTTTTAATGAGTTAGTAACTCTATTGGCCGTCTTGAAATGGCGCTAGTAAGCCCGAAGTGATAGTACTATAGGTTCTATATACAATGGTCTATGGTAACTTAAATAGGAAACGAACAATTTTGTCTCGAATCTATTTAAATATATCGCAAAGACTGCATCCATTGTCGCTTTATATTTCGTTGTACTAAGTCTGCGGTCATTCGTCATTATAAAATAGTACCTATTCTTTTAAAAATTGAAAAAGTGGCAAATTTGTAGCATCGGCGAAATTGGTGTTAAAATCACCACTCAAAATCATTGGGAAATCATCAATTCTCTCCCTAATTTTATCGTGAAGGTATGCAGAAGCGTTTTCAGACTAGATAAATAAATTTTTATATAAAAGCTGTCGTATTACACTTGAAGACGTATTCGGTGAATTATAAACGCCTACTGTTATAACTTGCTGTCCATTTCCAGAGTGGCAATGACAAACACACAAATCGCCGATATCAAAAACATTAGTACTAAACATACTAGTGTACCTCGTATGCAAAATGCAAATCCATATGATTTGAGCAAAATATGACAGTTGTATCAGACAACCTTTTACAGATATATAGCTACTCCTGCTGCTGAACGATCGTGCCTTCAGAAGCTTGCAACTAAATTGAAATCTGGAATATCATATCTATATTTCTTCGTCACCCTTGTGAAATTCTGTTAAAATCAATACATTCAATTTTTTAACGATAGTGTCTACAAATCTTGTAACTGCGCTCGAAACTTTGACAATAAAATGAAAAAAAGGACAATGCATTAAGTTTAGAAACGAAATTAATTAATATTTGAGTAATGGTTTTCAAACTGTTTTCATGCAACCATTTCAATTCCATCAATAAATCATCGCGATGAGTTGTTGATCTCTTTTAAATTGTTGTAAAGTTCGAATCATCGACCAGTTCGTCTCCTATTCTGCCATGATGAAATTTCCAGCTTCACTCATCCAGTTCATTGTAATGGTAGTAAAATATTTGGTGCTTTTTATTTTTTCTGCATTGCATAAATTTTTCTCTGTTCTTTAATTCCTTTCCTTCTTCTCTGTATTTCTCCGAGTCGGTAAGTAATATAACTAGGTAATGTTGCTATTACATTCTTTTATGTCATTTAGCAGCATCAACAATTAAGGTGTTTCTTGGCTCAATGGCAGAGTCGTTGGCTATTAAACTCAGGGTCTCAGGTTCGAATCCCAGCCGTGGCGACAATTTTTATTTATGTTTTCGCTTAAAATAAATAAAAAAATGGAAGTCATGGCGGGGAATCGAACCTGAGACGATGGGCTATGACGACTTTACATACGAATTACGACGAGCCAAAAATGGTATCGGTCGCCAATTCAATGCTTTACCCCCATCACAAAAGTGCCAAACGCGCCTAAAGAAGTTTTCACTTCAAAAATAGAACTAGTTAAGACTAAGAAAATATTTAAAAAAACTTAGTTTGCAAGATCATTTTTTTGTTGTGTTTTCTTAAAACTAATTAAAACTAATTAAAACTAAAACTACTTAACCCTAGTTTACGTTTTCGGATTCGCGCGAACCCCAACGCAAGTTTGAATGCTTATAACTTTTTTCTTAATCATATTTTCGACCTGGGATGAAAACTCAGTGAACGAATTTCTTTTTTCTTTACGTTTTTCATCGTATTTTCATCATAGCGATTTAAGATAATTTTCTGGAATTTTTTTCTGAAAAAAACCCACAAAAAAAAATTGGGGTTCCCGCGAACCCCACTATGGTTCCGGCCTGTTATGACAGCCTGAAATAGCCTTCGCAAGATTTTGTTGTGTTGGTAATAAAACGACCTGTTTATATATTTGGTCTTGGAACATAAGATACCAATGCCATTCTCTGCAAAAATCCAAAAATGAATGAAGTGGACAGTACTGATCTGATCTGGTACGGTCAATTCAATTCGTTCAAAAGTATTTCAACAGGCTGGAGAGTGTTTGTCCTGGCTGATAATTGAGCTCAGCGACCAATTGAATCGTCGAAACGGAGGAAGATTCAGATGTTCAAAACGTGTACAATTCATCACGGCTCGAAGAATTGATGCCCGTTGATAGTATCCCAAATTAGATGTGAATACAAATTTTGGGCGAACCCCAATTTTTTTTATTGCATTATTTGTCGTGCCGTAAACTAGGGTTAAATCTACTTAAAACTAGAGCAGCCAGTAGCTTTTTTTTTTTTTTGCAACTGCAACGGCTGCTTGGCCTCGTGTTCCGATTGTCTGCGTGCGACTTGCCTTGCTTGCTTTTGTTTCCTCTATCTCGGCAGACATATTTGTTAGCTCCTGGATTCAGCTATTGCGAAGGATCTCACCAACTACGTATTTTAGAGTCTCTGCATTGCTACCTCCACAGAGCTAAGGCTAACTATTGCATGCATGAGTCGTAGCTCGCATGAGTAAATTATACAACTCCAACCCTTTTATTACAGATTTTGACCTTAGTAAAAGTAGTTCCACTAAAAAATAAATAAATAAACAGGGTGGCGCAACAGAGCGAGGAGCCCATGCCTTGTAAGGGAATGGAGGGGACCTACATTTTTCTGCCGGTTCCAAACGGTTTTTTGAGAAAGCTCTTTTCATGTCAATGAATTTATTAACGGAGGACTTGTCAATTCCTCGCGAAAGGCGATACCCGTGGAAAAACATTTTTGCCTCTGCTGGGATTCGAACCTCGAACCTCTGGATTAGCAGGTGGGCGTGCTAACCATCACGCCAGGAGTACCACATTTAACATCAAAGCCAAAACCAGTGCCCAACAAGCATGATTTGCGTTTTGTATTTAATTATTAGCTATCTGTAAGCTTATTTTACTTTTATTTTTGTTTCATATTTTCAATAATTTTGTTAAGGACAGCATTTAACTAGGGATCTTGACAACTTAAATGCTTTTATCAACAATTATGATGTGGCTATAGTAGGAGGTGATTTTAACGTCCGGACCCCCCCAATCGGGAAAATAAAAGATGTTATTTGTAATATTTATCGGCTCCTAATGTTCAAATTTAGTTCATTCAATATGGGTATGGATATTTAAAGAAGCAAGACCATTTAGTCGTTCCTGTCCCATCGTATTTCTCAGGTAAGTTTTGATTCTCCTCAACGTCGAAAATGGTCTGGAGTTGCTGTAGTTACAGGTAGTACTGCCAACTGCCAAGACTCGCAAAATATATCGACATTCTTGAACGACTTGCTGCTGATAACCTGAAAAATATCGTCAGATTGATGTTTGCATATGTGTCTCGATCCGATAAAAGTGACTTACTTGGCAATAAATCGGGTTTTGGATCATGATTGATTACACAAGTTCTTTTACTGCATATTCATGAAGCGCAATCAGAAATTGTATTATCGCTTTTTTCACAAAATATAAATTCAGAGAAACGATTTTTTACATGGGTTTGAATGGTACATCAACGCCTTTCAGAGCGTGCCGTCCTCCTGCCGGCTTTCACTTTTGCCTAAAAGGTGCCTTTTCTCTGATCGCGTCACATATAAACTTTTTTACATGTAAATTTTTGATCGAAAGATACTAACCAGTAAAGCATTAAGCGGATTTTGGATGTTCTGGCCGTTGGATCTGGATTCGTTGCCTCCACATCTTTTCTGACAGAAAATTTTCTTTCGATCAATCCGATATATTTTCGTAAAATGTGTAGAAGTCAGCGCATTTCTTTTCGTTAAATTCTAGTTTAAAAAACAGTTGCCCGAAACTTTGGAAAATGGATTTGTGTTCCGAGAACCGACTTTTGAGTTGAAAAATGAACGTATCAAGAAACGGAATGAAGGAAGAAATTATGTAGTAGTCTTCAATACTTTGTGCTTGAACGTTGCAACGATTTTTTTGTTGATTGCAACGACGGCGGGTGGCAATTTCATTAACTGATTATATAATGTGACAGGCTATTTGGAATTCAACAGTCGAAATCGCTGTCAAAAGATGCAATGCATTTTGCGAAGTATCTCGATATTTCCACGTTTTGATTTCTTCCTAAGATTCAATAACAGCCGGTTGCAATTCAACGTACGTTCCAACTACTTCATGAGACTGAGCCCACTTGGTAGGACAAACAGACTTCAACTTTTGTTTTTTTTTCTCACTTTTGTTTGTCATTTTTGAAATTTCTTGGTGTAGAACGTCTTGTCTTTTAGGCCAGTGAAAAAAATGCTTCAATCGCTCCGATAGTTCCTAACGCATTTTTGATTCCTGACACTTCGCACGCTGCATTGACTGCCAAACTAAAGCTATGTGCAGCGCAATGTACATAAATTACCAGGGGGAAATACGATCTCAGATGAGCCTGTGCACCAATGAATTGGACACTCATTGCCGGAGCTCCATCGAATCCTTGGCCATACATATATGAGCAATCGACGCCAACATCATGTAAATAATTTCTGATTGAATCTGCTAAACCTCGTATATATAAATAATATTTTGAGTAATGGACCCCCCCCATGCCCAAATCCTGGATCCGCCACTGCTTCTTACAGAAGTTTCAAAGACACTGACTGGAGAGCTTTCCAGCTAAGTCTTCATAACTCTTTGTCTTTAATCGACTGGCCAAACACAAGAAATTTAACAAATCTAGAAATCGATGCTCTTATAAAACGTATAGTAGACTCAATTAGTTCCAATGTTGAGCTTCATTTCATAATATTGTAGATCACAAATACAAATGTATATCCGATTTGACCAAGAAGATGATTGAGTTACGGAAAATTGGGTAAAACAACTTAAAAGGCTCTATAATCGATATCTAAACAGTGTTAACCCTGAATATAATAAGCTTCGTGCAAAAATAGATTGTTTGAGTTGCATTAAAAAACAAAATGTTAATTTAGACCTAAATAATTTCTATAGAATTAAACTCAAACAAATCAAACCTTCCCCCCAAGCTTTCGAGGAAATCGATAGAGTAACAGGCCGAAAATTCTTTGGTACAGATATTTCGAAAGACACTCTTTTTTATAATGGACAAGAGCTTATAGATGTTCAATCAAAATTAAATGCGTTTGAAAGCTTTTATTCGACGTCTCCATCTGAAATAGGAACAGATTATCAAACTTTCATAGAGTTTCACACTATCGAAAAACTTTTGACCTTTTCGCCAGATTGTTGTGCGTTTGACCCTAGAAGAGCACCGATTTTAATAAATCTTTTAAACACTTTTTGTGATGATGAAGAGATAATCACAAGAAATCAATTTGGGTTCAAAAAAGGGAACTCCACAGAACATGCATGCACATTGCACAGTGAGCTTGGAAATTGATCTTGAAAAAGCGTTTGATTCTGTTTGGCATTAGGGTCTTATGTTTAAGCTTATTCAACTAAATTTTCCACATTGGTTGAGTAGAATAATACTCAGTTTCTTATCGAACAGGTCGAATTCGATATTTATTGGAGCTGAACATTCAGAATTCTATCTTGTCCTCACAGGCGTTCCACAGGAATCGCTAGCAGTACCCGACCAACTGTAGCTCTTAGCAAAATAAAGCAAGGGCTTCCTCTCGTCGAAAATTATTTCAAAAAGTGGAGATTGAAAATTAATACAAATGTGGACAAACTTGTTTTAGAAACGCGATTGGCAAAGGACATTACCTTGCGGTAAAAGAAAGCAAGTCTTTATCTTTAAAAGTGATTGATATTCAAATTCCATTACGAACCGAAACAAAATACCTGGGAATAAACTTCCATAACCGATTCTTGTTTAACAAACATGCTAGGACTGTGCTTAATAATGCAAAGATGGTTATAGGATCGCTTAAACTTCTACTTAATTCAAAGAGCTTGTCAGGGAAAACAAAAATTCTTATGTACAATACGCTTATAAGACCGATTTTGACGTATGGGTTTTGTACGTGGCTTACGATATCACCTTGTGTTGCAAAAGAAATGAAGTTGTTTGAGAGACAAATTTTGAGATTTTGTTGCGGTCTTTTTAGAAGAGCAGATAAAAAGTGGTCCCATAATGAAATATCAAATTTGATAAAAAGGATGGAGCGTAGGTATATGATTTCATGAAAACCCACTCGTAAGATCCTTTATGGGCTCTAATATTAATAACTGCCTACTTGATAACTATTATTTATCAACATTCAATTTTCTCAATGGGGGGTCTCTTTCTCTTTTAGGACAAGGTACAAACGAAACTACAAAAGAGCCGTTCTTTAAAAAGACATCTCCCTTTAACTTTAGGGGATGATGATTGTTAATTGTTATGCTAATAAAAAATAAAAAATAAAACAGTTTAGACATGTTTTGGTAGGCGTTGCTAACATAAGCCATTGTTCAATGCAGATTGTTGACCTTTCCTTGTAATTTTGTTTTTATAAATTAAAAGGGATTTCTTGATATCTGCACTATTTTATCATACCTGATATAAATTAAGATATCCTCCTCAAAACTGTGGATTTCTGGTTTTTAAGTTTTTTAGTTTTAGTCCTAGTCATTAAGTTAAGAATGCCATAAAAGAGCAAGGCAGAGTATTGATCACCGGATGCAAGTAATCAAATCAATATGTTAATTATCGACTAGATATTTCTATTTTTGTAATATTTTGAATTTATATTACAGTCAGACATATCATGAAGTCGACCAAAGATAAAATGCATACCTTGTTTTTTTTTTAATATAAATGTACAGGTTTTATATGTCTCAATAAAGTTGACTTTAACTTGTGACTAAAAATAATTTTGTTAAGTTTAATTTTATTTTATCGATGTACTTGTGATGGCTTTTTTTCTAGCCATTAACACTTGCATTAATGATGCAAACCGTAGATAAGTGCGTACATGTGAGTTCGCTCTATACTCAGTACCGCTTAAGTCTCTGAGATGAAAAAAAAAAATTAAGAACCTGCAAGAATGTCTTATCTCTTTCAAATTTCTTTTTCAAATTCTACCAATCCTTAAAATTTAGTGAATGACCGTACTTTACAATTTTTGATGTTGAATATCTTTCAGATATGTACTGAGGTCTACAATTATGTTTTAAAACGAAAATCTACAAATGTGAATATTCCTTTTCTGTTGAGTTTATGTATATTATTATGTATATGCATAAAATAATCGTAAAAATTAATTGAAATTGTGTAAAAAATTGTTTTCTTCAGGATTCTTGTTGGTGTATCCTTGTTAGTGTCTTCAGTGTCCCACTTTTCAAACTATTGGCCAGTCATGGAGAAACCTAAGGAAATCAACACAAAATTAAACAAATTTGATTTAAATTTTAATGTTATTGAAGAATACGAAAAACTCCGAAAAAGTGTCAACTTAAACGTCAATCAATTCGCAGATCGCACACCAGTTCATGGCGCAACATTCACTCAAAAGCCACGTACGCAACAAACGAATGTTCTCAATGACCCCATCGCTGCATCCTGCCATAGTACAGGTAAGTTGAACATATTGTCAATTTTGTTGTATTCATTAAGTTTTACTTTTAGAGAACAATGCTCCAAGATCTAGTGTTATTTTAGCTTTAAATAAAGCTGTATACTTACCAAATGTTTTATTTGAACTACTGAAACAAAAGCACGAAGCACAAATAGCTATGAGTGGAATACTAGCAGTTCTTACCACTCTCTTAATTTATGCTAATACATGTGCTGAGATGGATTTTATTTCGAATAATCAGAAGACTTTCTCAGAGGGAAATTCAAGCTTTGGAAGATTTGTGAGAAAGCAAGCGACTTATTTGTTTGATGTTTACTTTTTTATAAGGTGATTTCATTTGATTAATTATAACAATACTAACATTAAGTTTCATCCTTCTTCTTCTCTTACTTCTTTTTCGGCGTTACGAGCATCGCGATTTATATGGTACCACACATATTTTGAATCAGCACCCGAGGCAAAAATTTCTTCCCTATACATGCCCTCCGTACTCTTTGCTTAGATATTAGATTGGAGCCAACAGCCAACTCCTCCTTTGCTTCTTTTTTGCAGCTTATGAATTAATTGAAATAGTAATGATTTGGTTCTTTTTAATCAATTTTGTTGTAGGCGAACCCACGGACTTTAAGCTTACCTACTCCCTACATTTTGAACTGTGTTGATGGTGATTAACGGATAATTTTTGCGTATTAGAAATGAATTTTTCACCTTCTCCCTTGTAAAAATTAAAGCATTTTATTCTCTTAACAGTCCTTGTTTGATTTGATTTCCTTTACCCCGCCATAAAAAATTCTGGCAGCAGAAGACTGTGATGCTGGATGACAGCTTCATAAATTTGTCTACTAAATGGTAGTATAGCTAGTATTCACTGCTGTAAGTGACAAGGTTTTGGTCCTGTTTGATATTTATTTTATTTATTTTAACTTCAAGATACGGATATCTTATCTTTTCTTCTCAGACTGCCAAGCAGCTCTCAAGAACACAATATCCGCCCTCAAGACTATCTCTCTTGGAGATGAGCAGTTTTATAATAACTTTTTTTGGATGCCGGGCGTTAGAAATATCCTAGAATACTGCAAAACCGATAAACTCAGTAGAAATGGAGCCGGGATACCGATCTTCTCAACCAGCAGGCTGACCAATATATGTATACCAATAGCAATAGCTACATGCAAAATCATGCATAACTCAGTTGGAGAAAACCACCACTTTTCTACAACAAAACTGGATCTAAAACGCTCAAGACACTTGTTATCAATATCCGCGTTTTATTATCACAATGATCCAATTCGGATCGGATCTTGATAATAAAACAGCTTTAGATCATCATATTTTGTATACTTCCAGTTGGAAGCTGTGTCAAATTCGTTCTTTCAAATTACAATTCAAAAGAGTTGCAGAGTTGCCCTACGAACTTGTTTTTCAATGGCTAATTTTTTGTTCTTTTTTTTAGGGAAAAATGATACTTATGCATTTTGTAAATTTTTTGCACTTATTCTTATTAATTTCACGAATATACGTTTTGTTTTGAAAAACTTTTTCATTATGTCATGTATTACACAAAAATGAATAAATGTGAAGTTTCTCGCTATCTATCTAAAATATACATATTTCGTTTCACACAGATAAAAATGTTCATGTGGCAATACTGTTGTTATTGGAAATAGTGGAAATGTTAAACGTATTCAATGGAAAATCTCGTCTTGTGTGAAATAGAAGAACAAATTTTTAGATCACAAAAATAGATCCAACTAAAAAGCAGGATCTCGCTTTGTTGTTGTAACGCTAATAAACCCATGATCTGATCCGGATCAGATCAATAATAAAATACGGCTAATAAGCAGGTTGCATGGAAGCGGGTCAAAATTCTGGCTTCAAAATTCTGCTTTTCAAAATTCAGCTTTTAAAACGAAAACTCTGCTTTTCAAAATTCTGTATTTTTTTCATTCTGGCTGACAAAATTCTGCTTTCCAAAATTCTGCTTTTCAAAATTTTGGCTTTCTTAAAAGAAAAATTCAGCTTTTTTTCATATTCTTTTTTATTTGCAGAAGAACAAAAACAAAGTAGAAGAGCGACGAGAAGGTAAGAGTTTGCAATTATTAATTCAATATTCTGCCAATTATAAAGAAAAAGATGGTTTAGAAAATGTTAAGCGCGCGCTTTATAGTCTTTCTTTTTTCCTTTATCCCCTTCCCATGCTTCGTGGGCTAAATTTCTGTTTTGGCACTGATAAGCTCCTTTCGTAGGTCTCCAATAAGTTTATAAACACTTGCGTGGCTACGGGCAAGGGCAACTATTGCTTTAAGCTGACGATTCCAAGCCTCTGCATTGTTTTGCGTTCTTGGGATTGCATCTCTAGTCCTATCACAGTTTTATCATAAATTAACTGAATTATGTAATTCTTTTGAGTAGGAGAGCGACAATGAAGCGCGCGCTTTTTAACATTTCCTAACCTTCTTTTCTTTATAATTAGCAGAATTTTGATAACCAGAATTTTGAAAAACAGAATTATGAAAAGCAGAATTCTGGAAAGCAGAATTTCAAAAGCAGAATTTTGAAAAGCAGAATTGTGAAAGCAGAATTTTGAAAAAAGATTTTTGACCCCGGCAGAATTTTGACCCCAACCCAGGTTGCATGTATGCTCCGTAATTGGTGTCCTTACCAGACGTAGGTGGGAATTACAGTTCGATTTAACCAAAATGCTTCGATAACTTTAATTCGGGTTATCTCTTCCCACTTGTTCAATCTGTCGAACCGGAGCGTTGATATCTATCCGTTCTACATGGCCCAGCAATCGTAGCCTCGCGACGCCTTCTCTTCTAGCTATGTCCATGTCGCGGTACAGCTCATACAGTTCGTTGCTGTATCCTCTTCTCCACATATTCGGGACCAAATGTCATTCGGAGTACTCCTCTTTCGAGGAGGGTTTCCTCATCCGCTCTTGATAAGGTCCAGGTTTTCGGGCGTTAAACAGGACTGGGATTATTAAGGTCCTTGATTAATCAGCAAACAAGAAAAGAATTATTAAGAAAATAAAGTTCAATCAGGAAAACAACAAAAAATTGATTTTCTGGAAAAAAGTGTCAACATATTCAAGTATTTAAAATTCAATGTTTTTATAACAAGTAAATGCTAACGAGACAATAAATGATTTCAGACACAGAATAACGAAATGTTTACATAGAAAGACTCGTGCGAGCATATTAAATGCTTATAGTTGCAAAAGGTGTCGTATTTATTCGTGGTATCCGTTTCATTACATTCACCTGTTGGTGGTGTCCATCTGTCCATTGTATATAAAACCTATACTAACAACATGAACACTTCCGAATTCCGATACTATTTATCACTAATATCGTCAATAACTGTTGTTTCTTACAATTTCAGCGGTTCTCTTTTAACCTACAACTTTTTCAAAATTGTTCCTAGCGGAACATGGAATGTGTTTGAACAACTAGTTCATCTAATGACAATGTTTGCCAACAAGATCTGTAGGTAAGTGTACCATATGTGTTTTCGTACAAGAGTATGCAAGGAGAATGTAAACAAGGTGTTCCGTAACTCGTGTGCATACTTTGGGATGTGATTCATATATATATTCATATTCTAAGAAAAAAATTGTTATACAGTAAAGTCCGTTTTTCAACTTTGACATCACTTTTTGACAATTTAGAAAAAGGCTAACCTGACTTGAGTTAAATTCAATTTTTCTGTCAATACTGATGGTAGAGACCTAATTTTAGACTTAATTTTTTGGAGAAATAATAATCTTTAAAACTGTATTCAAGTTGGGCTCCTATAGGTTTAGGGTTGCCAGAAATTAAATTTTAAATGGTGTTAAAATTTTCTTCCTCCAGCAAAGTTTTTACTTGAGGTCATTTCCTTTCAGAAAATGCAAGATTATACATGTGCATCAAACTGTTCTTTAATTTATAAAAAAAATAAAATACTATTTTGCTTGAACCATCACAGTAAAGTAAAAAGTAGAAGTAAAGAGTTGTATTTTAAGCAAAAAATAAACGAAGTAAAAAAAATTTGTTACGTTGAGTAAGAGAAGAATTTGAACGTAAGAGAAGAATTTGAAAAAAAATTAAGTAGATCCATTGTATATACAGGGTGTCCCGTAATTCGTTTTACATACTTTGGGATATGATTCTTGGTCATATTCTAAGAAAAAAATTGTTATACAGTAAAGTCCGTTTCTCAAGTTTGACATCACTTTTTGACAATTTAAAAAAAGGCTAACTTTGGTATACCCTGACCTGTGTTAAATTCGATATCTCTGTCAATACTGATGATAGAGACCTAATCTTAGACTCAATTTCTTGGAGAAATAACAACCTTTAAGACTGTATTTAAATTAGGCTTCCATAGGTTTAGGGTTGCCAGATTTTCAATTTTAAGTGGTGTTCAAATTTTCTTCCCAAAACAAAGTTTTGACTTTGAGGTAATTTTTTTGGAGAAAAGGCCTGATAAACATAGAGTTTCTTTATTTTTTACAGATGAACTAAACAATAATAAAAAAAACTCAGCATTAAGTTACCTCAAAAACCCATACATTTTATGATACTAAGAAAAATACGAAATGGGAAAAATTTAAAAAAAAAAATAAAAAAAAATTCTTGCTTTGAGGTTTGTTTGAATAAAACAATAATATGATCACTTTTAGTAGTTTTTTTATGTATTTAATACAAATACAATTATAACAAGTGCTCAAAGCCCCATCCTTCATTTTGAATCCATGTCAGAGCCCGTTTTTGGATTTCATTGTGGGTGTTTGCTGTCGATAACTCTTGTCTTACTTGTCTTGTAATCTTTGAAACTGTATTTAAATTTGACTCCTATAGGCTAAGGGTTGCCAGATTTTCAGTTAGTATAAAGTTCCTGGTATCCTTTGTTGTGCTTTTCTTCAATTTCCATTTAAAAACTCATATAAGAAAAAAAATGTCTGCGTATTCTTCTCTCGTAAATGAAAGCATTTCAAAAAACTCTCTGATCAAACTGCAATCGTGACTTAATTTGACAAACTAATGAACAAATTTGTTTTCTTATTCTTTTATACGACTTATTTACCTATTGAACATTCATACCCCAAATTTAAAGCAAACATCCACAATGAAATCCAAAAACGGGCTCTGGCATGGATTCAAAACGAAGGAGGGCGCTTTGAGCACTTGTTATAATTGTATTTGTATTAAATACAGTATTTGTATTAAATACATAAAAAAACTACTAAAAGTGATCATATTATTGTTTTATTCAAACAAACCTCAAAGCAAAAACTTTTTTATATTTTTTTTTAAATTTTTCCCATTTCGTATTTTTCTTAGTATCATAAAATGTATGGGTTTTTGAGTTAACTTTATGCTGAGTTTTTTTTTTTTGTTTTGTTCATCTGTAAAAAATAAAGAAACTCTATGTTTATCAGGCCTTTTCTCCAAAAAAATGACCTCAAAGTCAAAACTTTGTTTTGGGAAGAAAATTTGAACACCACTTAAAATTGAAAATCTGGCAACCCTAAACCTATGGAAGCCTAATTTAAATACAGTCTTAAAGGTTGTTATTTCTACAAAAAATTGAGTCTAAGATTAGGTTTCTATCATCAGTATTGACAGAGATATCGAATTTAACACAGGTCAGGGTATACCAAAGTTAGCCTTTTTTTAAATTGTCAAAAAGTGATGTCAAACTTGAGAAACGGACTTTACTGTATAACAATTTTTTTCTTAGAATATGACCAAGAATCATATCCCAAAGTATGTAAAACGAGTTACGGGACACCCTGTATAATCTATACTCAATGGTAGATCTGCTACACATGAAGCAAATATTCATCCCTGATCCAGTTTCTCGAAGCCTTCGAAAGGTATTTCTAAAACATTTTGAGAAGGAAGTCGTCTGTTAGGATAAAGCTCCTGGTATCTTCGTTGTGCTCTTCTTGAATTTCCATTGCAAAACCAATATACGAATAAAATGTCTGCGTATTCTTCTTTCGTAAATGAAGGCATTTCAAAAAGCTCTCTGATCAAACTGCAATCGTGACTTATTTTGATAAACTGATGAACAAATTTGCTTTCCTATTCTTTTATACGACATATTTCATTCATACCCCAAACTTAAATCTCCCTGAGAAGAGGTTAGTCAGTTAGGATTTTGCTAGTAGGTAAAAATCAAATTGCTGGCTGGGCATAACACCGCTAGTAATTTGGTTTGGTTTTCTTATGAGATTTGCACTTGTTGATTTTACTTAGATAGCGTCTGCGTTTGATATTTTGTTTTGTGAGTTTTCGTGAACTGTAAAGTTGGGTAAATTTCGGGTCGATTTTAGCAACATAAGGGGGTTGCGATCGAATTTCTTTGCTGGGTACGCTCACACTGCAAAATGCAGGCCAGCTGTTTTGGCACTGAGTGAAACACAGGTGGGAGTTGATTCTGATCCCTCAGAGTTCAACCTGCCTGGATATAGCTTAGTGCCATTATTCTTTTCTTCCCATGGCCTCGCCGTATACGTTCAAAATGATATTGCTTACCAACTTCTACCACAATACGGCCTGTTCTAATACGAACTTCAATTTCATGTGGTTAAAATTCACCGTCCGTAAGCAAATCATTCACTATTGTTTTATCGATAGAAGTCCCAAATTATATAGCAATTCAACCTCTAACGAGTTTGATGCGCTATCTGACTCCATAATAAGAATTGTTTCCCTTTATCCTCATAGTGAAATCGCAATTGCGGGCGATTTCAATGTAAACAATTCTGGTTGGCTTCGACATTCTGGCCAGACAACACCCCAAGGAGAATATGCTGAGATCTTTGTTGAGTTTAACCAATTAACTCAACTTGTTGATGAGCCCACTCCTGTTCCAGATATTGAAGGCCATGCGGCCAACACTATTGACTTATTTCTCACTTCTCATCCCGAAAAATACAGGGTTGTAGTATCATCTACTTTAGGCAAATCGGACCATTATTGTGTCATATCGGTAGATTTTTCGTTTTCCGTCACGGTAAAAAAAGATAAAGTCCCTAAAAGAACTGTGTGGCAATACGAGAAAGCTAATTGGGACGGCCTAAATAATTTCTATCGAAATTTTTATTGGTCGTTATGCTTTCTCGACGGAAACGTTGATGCATCAGCTGATATCCAACGTAATTCTCAACTGCATGAGAAATTTTGTTCCTTACAGAACAAAAAGTATCATCTCCAAAGAGAATTCGTGGTTTGATTGCTGTAAAGAGGCGATTAGGGATCGAGAAAAGAGTTTTCGTAAATTTAAAGACAACCCTACTGCAGAAAACCGAAATTTGTTCAAACGGGCCAGAAATATCTGTAATTCTCAAATACAAAAGGCTAAGTTTTTGCATGACCAAAAAGTAAGGCAAAAAGTACTGTTGTGTCCAAAAGGAAGCACAAACTTTTGGTCTTTTGTGAAGAACGTTAAGAACTCGACCACGTCATCGGTCCCGACTCTCGTTTTCAATGACTCTCCGTATGTCAGCTCCATCGATAAAGCTAATTTGCTAGCAGCTCAACTAGAGGTTGTGGCAAGGGAGGATATCCCAGGCAGACCGAGAGCTCGTGCTTTGGTACCGGCCCTACATGAATCGCGGGAGATGGTTCTCCAGTTGATCAAGTATAGCAACCCGGATCTGACAACTCACGATTGGACGGTTCCGGTGATTTAAAAAGAGCCGGTGGGTCGTTATCGGTCGGCTCTTGTCATCCTTAATAAGGAATCATAAGAACCCCTGGCGGCACGCGGGGGTGTTATTCAGTACGGCTTTGACAGCCTAGTGCTGAAAATATACAAAAAAGATGAGGACGCTGCAAAGCTTCCAAAGCAAGCGGCTGAATCCGAAGCCAAGGAGTCCACTGCGAGCGTCGAATCTTCCATCATGGAGACAGACGCGGCAAGTTGCTCTGATTCTTTGGAACAGCCGTCTTGCTCGAAACTGGTCGAAAAGACTACAAAAATAGTGTCTGATCAAGACGCAACTGAAAACAAATCGTCCGATAAGGACGACAATAACAAAGGTGGAGTCTTAGACTCCGACGATGAAATGCTTGGGGTTCTCCTTTCTGAGGATGAGTTGCTAGACTCCGCCTCAGATATGGAGGACCTTAATGCTACAGTGTTGGAGATTAAGCTGGATGATTGTAGCAATGCTGCAGATACTCCAGATTAGTCTCCAACACTCCATCAAAGCCTCGGCCGGACTCCTTCTCCGACTAAGCAAGTCCGGCGAGGATAAAGGCCTGATCCAGGAACCATGGATCAATAAATCCGTGGTAAAAGGACTCAGGACGAAAGCTTATTCTCTGCTGTATGTGACGGACAAAGGTGAACCAAGATCCTGCATACTGGCAAAGAAAACACTTAACGTGTTTTTACTACCTAATTACAGCAATTGCGACACCACAACAGTAAAACTGCATACCACCAGTGGGACTTACTGGCTCACGTCCGCCTATCTAGGCTATGACCAACCGGGGCCGCTTCCAGGAGAGACGCTCGAGCGCGTAATAAAAAGCGCAACAAAACTCAAAGCGGATCTCATAATAGGAAGTGACGTCAACGCACATCACGCAGTATGGGGAAGTACGGACGTAAATGAAAGGGGTGAGTCTCTTTTTTATTTTATACTAAGTACTAACCTTCTTATTTGCAATATCGGTAACGAACAAACCTCTGTCACAAAAAACAGACAAGAGGTTTTAGATGTTACCTTTGTATCTCAATCAATCTATAACAAGATTAAAAATTGGGCTGTATCTAGGGATCACTCCTTCTCTGATCACATATACATCCAATTTAGTCTAACAGATGACACACCAAAACCCATAGGCTTTCGTAATTATAGGAAAACTGACTGGGTAAAATTCAGGGAAATCTTCAAACATTGTTACAACTACAATGACAATAGCTTCCCTTCAAACCCCAAGGATCTTGACAGCAAAGTCGACGATCTAACTAGTGCTCTTAACCATGCCTTGTGTAACTCCTGTCCTCTTACCATAGTAAGAGGGAAGAAGAAACCACACTGGTGAACCAAAGAGCTAGAACCGCTCAAGAAAAGTTGTGCGAAGCTTTTCAATCGAGCCAAATCTTCCAGAAATCCCATAGACTGGGATCTCTATAAGGAATCCCTTAGGATTTACAAAAAGAGGTTACGAATAAGCAAAAGATCCTCTTGGAGAGAATTCTGCAATAAAATTGAAGACTCCTCAGAGGCATCTAGACTTAGGAAAATCCTATCAACGAGTCCAAACATGCCAAGTTCTATAAAAGATGAAAACGGCAACTGGACCAACTCATATGAGGAAACACTAAACTTGCTACTGGATACTCATTTCCCTGGTAGCTCGTTGACAATAACAGACGAGGAGCACTTGCCTCGACTCGCAAACCAATCAGGTAAAGGTCTTATCTCTAGAGATATAATGTCATGGGCATTAAACAGCTTTGACCCTTATAAATCACCAGGGCCTGACGGGATCATCCCTGCGGAGCTGCAGCAGGTTTCAGACATCTTCATCTATAACTTAGAGATGATCATGAAAGGATGCATCAGCTACGCCTATATTCCCAAGGCCTGGAGAGAAGCTAGGGTCGTCTTCATACCTAAAGCCGGCAAAAGCTCCCATGTAAATCCAAAAGATTTAAGACCTATTAGTCTATCATCCTTCCTCCTTAAAACACTGGAAAGAATGATTGACATACATTTAAGACAAGAAATTAAACCTAGTCTGATCTCAACGGCGCAACATGCCTATACAAAAGGTAAATCAGTGGAAACTGCACTTCACTCTCTGGTTTGCACCATTGAAAAATCCCTGCACTACAAAGAATACTCTCTCGTCGCATTCCTAGACATAGAGGGTGCATTTAATAATGTTAACTATACAGCAATCACTAATGCTCTTGATGGCCTGCTCATAGAGGAACACATCAAGAACATGATAACAACAATGCTCAGCAGCAGAATCATTAGTTCCGAAATGGGGAACTACAAAACAAGCAGAATGGCCAATAGAGGAACCCCGCAGGGAGGAGTTTTATCTCCTCTACTGTGGAACCTGGTCGTTAACAAATTGTTAATCGACCTAGAGGACGAAGGTTTCAAAACCGTAGCCTATGCCGATGATGTAGCAATTGCCATTTCAGGCAAGCACCCACAAACCCTAACTGAGCTGCTACAAACAGCACTTAACAAGCTTAACCATTGGGCTGTAGATTGTGGTCTGAACATCAATCCACACAAAACGGAACTAGTTCTCTTTACGAGGAAATACAAAATTCCGGACTTCAGACCCCCAACTATTAACTCTCACACTGTCAAATCAGGCTAAATATCTAGGTCTCATTTTTGACAAAAAACTGACCTGGAAAACCAATATTGAGGAAAGAGTAAATAAAGCCAACGTGGCACTCTTCTCCTATAAAAAACCATTGGCGGGAAATGGGGTTTCTCCCCCCAAATCACCCATTGGCTGTTTACCTCGGCAATTAGACCGATACTCACATACGGGGTGATAGTCTGGTGGACAGCACTAGACAAGATGATCAACTACAACAAGCTGGCCAAAGTTCAAAGAACGGCTAGTGAGTGTATTAGTGGCGCACTGAGGACAACCCCATCGGACGCCCTCAATGTACTACTAGATCTCACACCCCTAGATATCTTCAGCAAACAAGTCGCAGCTAGCTCAGCTACTCGACTCAGAGCTACATCACAGTGGACCAATAATCAAATCGGCCACACTACCATTCTAGATAACTTCTAGATTCTTACCGAATCGATCCGACTACACCACCCCCAAGTTGGTGTTTGACAATAATTTCCGAGTAGCCATATCTTTAAGAGAAGCTTGGGAAAATGGCACTCTTTTGGAAAATGAAGCAATACACTTTTACATCGATGGTTCAAAAACCAGCGAAGGTGTGGGAAGTGGAATCTACTCAGAAAAACTGAACCTCAGTCTTTTCTTCCGCCTACCCGATCATTGTAGTGTGTTCCAAGCGGAAATTCTGGCGATTTAGGAGGTGCTGTCTTGGCTCAAAGAAAACGTCATCTCCTCCACGGATATTCGAATCTTCTCAGACAGCCAAGCTGCCCTTAAATCTCTTGCCTCTGTCTCTACAAAATCCATCACGGTCCAAAATTGTTAGATGTCTCTGAGGGAGATGTCAAATCAGTTTAACATTCACCTTTAATGGGTGCCAGGCACAGGGACATACCAGGCAACTGTATGGCAGACGAACTAGCCAAAAAGGGCACGACCACTTCCCTACGCTCAGAATGGAACAACATAGGTGTACCTATCGCTACATGTAAACTCCTACTTAGACAAGATGCTTCAAGGATAACAAACACTAGATGGACTGAGAGTAACAACTGCCTTGCAACCAACAAAGTTTGGCCGTGTGTAGACTCAAAACGCTCGAAGAGTTTGTTAGCCCTGAACCGCCTGTATCTAGGTTCTACCATAGGTGTTCTTACGGGACACTGTCTAATAGGGAGACACGCCAAAAGACTTGGTGTGTTTTCCAATGATTTCTGCAGAAGCTGCATGGACGAGGAGGAGGAAGAAACCGTTCAACACCTTCTTTGCTCATGCCCTGCACTACTTCATAGGAGGAAAACTCATCTCGGTGAATTCTTCTTCGATGATACTAGCGACGTAGCTTACATAGACCCTAAAAGTCTTTCAAAATACATTAAAAGTTCCACGTGGTTCGACTAGCAAGTAATTAACCGGCTAGTCCCGTAATGGAAGATTAATAAGTGATCAACTCGTTAATCTTACATCGGGTTTCTGAGATCAGCAGGTGATTAACTTGCTGATCTCTGTGGTATCACAATGGGCCCTTGCGGCCTAAGTGTGTCAGGCAATGTACTCATTGACTGACAGCCACTTCCACCTAACCCTAACCTGGAGAACAAAATACGACTTAACTTTGACCAGAAACTCATATCCTTTGTCGCATTTTCTTTGGCGAATTGCATTCTTAAACGACTATTCTTTTCTGATATTTCTTTGGACAATTGCATTCTTAATCGACGATTCTTTTCTTATACTAACAGTTTTTTGGACGCAACTCAGCCGCTCAATTCGTTTCTCCTTAGAAACGGGCAAACTGTTTCTGCACATAAATCAACATTTTCAGTGTCCTTTAACATTTTTTAAAGGTCAATGGCGGACAGAAAGGGATAACTTCTTATTTTTCTTAAAAGAAACCATCCACCTCTATCGCAAATTTTTTTTTTTGTACTTTCAACATTTCTTGGTTTATTATTTAAACCGTTTTATTACATTAAGCACCATAAATTTACTTTTTTAACAACTTCACTTAAATATCTTGAAGAACGAAAGTTTCTTAATGACCGTCAATACGGCTTTCGTAGCATACGGTCCACTGGTCATCGAAAAGTGGAACCAATTTTTACATTGTTTTGGAGAAAGTACTATTATTGCGCTTGATACTTCTAAAGCATTTGATAGAGTTTGGCATCAGGCTCTTTTATCGAAAATGCGTGCTTTTGGTATGGATGAGTCTCTTCTTCGTTGGATTAGAACCGACCTTTCCGAACGTTCAATCAAATTGTATTGGATGGCTTCAAGTCTGATACCCACTTTATAAATGCTGGTGTGCCCCAGGGCTCCATTTTGTCTCCGACTCTCTTCCTCATATCATAAATGATCTCTTGTCTGAAACTTCTAATCCGCTTAACTGTTTTGCTGACGATTCGACCCTCAGCTTTTCATATTCGTTTCCAAATTCACATCCCTGCTCTTCGGATGTGGAACTGGAACGGTTCGTGTGATGAGCTCATTGAATTCTGACCTTGACAGCATTGTTACATGGGGTCATAAGAACCGAGTTGAATTCAATGCTTCGAGAACTCAATGCTGTCTCTCGTCGTTGAAGCTTAACTTTCCCCCATTGCCATTATCAATGAATGGTACCTACAAAAAACCGAAAAGCTGTCAGTAGTTGGTATGTGTGTAAACGATGATCTTCGTTGGAACGACCACATATTTGAAGTCGCCAAAATCGTTGCTAAATGCTTAGGTTTCTTAAGACGATTCACCCCTTCTGATCTGGCTACAAATTAAAAGGCCTTCATTCGCCCAAAACTGGAGTATAACTCACATATCTGGTCAAGTGCTCCTCAAACATCTCTGCGCCTACTTGATAGGGTACAAAACAGAGCGTTCAAATTGATAGGTGATAGTTCAATTGTAGAATCGATTGATTCTCTTGAACATCGTCGAAACGTTACCTGTCTCAGTCTCTTTTATCGCTTTTTCTACAAACAGTGCTCTAGTGAAATAGCCTGTTGCATTCTTCCCCTGAAACAATTTAGCCGCAACACCCGCCTCGCTAGGAATGCTCATCAGTTTTACCTTGAACCCAACTTCGGTGGCAGTCAAGTATAGAGAATCTTATTTTAGTCGCACCACCCGAATGTGGAATGCTCTACCTGACCCTGTTTTTCCCCTACATTACGATTTACAAAGATTCAAAAGCAACGTACATCGGTGTCTCCTTTCAAATCTTCTCCTATTTTCGTAAATATTCGCACTGCGTTTTTATTACATTACAAGGGTAGTCATAACCCCTTGATGTGCGTGTTAAAAAATTAAATCCCTTTTACCCTTTTCATCAGTGAACAGTCATAAAAATAATATTAAAACAATCAACTCTTGGAAAACTACTCCCATTGCAAAGCTTTTGCAATTAAAGTCCGTAGAAACTCTATGTTTAACAGGCATTTTCTGATAAAAAATGACATCAAAGTCAAACTTTACTTGGAGAAGAAAATTTGAACACCATTTAAAATTAAAAATCTGGCAACCCTAAGCCTAGGTGCCCAACTTAAATAAAGTTTTAAAGATTATTATTTAAAAAAAAATTAAGTCTAAAATTAGGTCTTTACCATCAGTATTGACAGAGAAATCGAATTTAACACAAGTCAGGTTATACCAAAGTTAGCCTTTTTTTAAACTGTCAAAAAGTCATTTCAAAGTTGAGAAACTAACTTTACTGTATAACAATTTTTTTCTTAGAATATGACCCAGAATCACATCCCAAAGTATGTTACACGAATTACGGAACTCCTTGTATAATAATGCGCCCAATACTGTGCAAAGAAAGCATGACAACTTGGAATACTCACTTGTGAGATCGCTATTATTTCATATAATATATTTCATATGGAGGGCTCACAGCTGTACCGAACCGAAAAATGGTTTCCCAAAAAGACTACTAAATTCTGCGCACACTCTGATTCGTTTTAGGACTGTAATGATTAATAAGAAAGTGATTCGTTCCTTAGTTAACTGTACAAAATTTAAGTCAGTGAATGGACCAAGTCAAATACATGCAATATTTGTAGTTTTGTTCATGAACAGAGAACAGACGTGTTTCAGCTTAGGTCAATTTTTTTTTAGAACGCGTGAGTGATATGAACAGACGTGTTACATCTTTGAAAATTTTGTACAAAAATTTTACTACAAAAGATTAAGTACAAAATTTAGTTTACAAAATTATGAAAATAAAGTTACTTAAAAAAAAATCGTATCAAGCACACCTAAAACTGAAGTTCTATCTGATGAGAACTATGTCTTGACTTTTGACCTACAAAAAAAACTTACTTTGCCCAAACATTCAACTTCTGTCGCCTATTAATCTATTATACACGTAACATGTACATAAGTAAGTGTATAAGTTTGGAGTTCATTCAATGATATGCACATGTGGAATGAAATTGAAAGAGGGAGAGGATCACAAGAAATCGCTGCATGCTTAAAAAAGAATTTACTCACTCATGCGTCGCAATCGAAACATCAAATTTAACCTTTCCTTACTTTAATTAGTAGGATAAACAGATTTAAGTGCGATTTTAAGTAAAAAAAGGATGTAATGGACTTGATTAAATTGATACCAACAATTCCAATATACTACCACTTCTATAAAAATGTACATAAGTGTCAAACAAGAAATAACAATAAGACCACACCAGAACCAGCCCCAAAGTAAAGACGACGATGAAAATGACGAATTTTTTTTATGTTTAATTAATGTATTTTACAAAAAAATTAGTGTCTTTATTATAATGAAAATTTTTCCAAAAAACTGGAAGCAAAAATAATTAAGTCAATTTAAAATTTTTGTTAATTTTAGTAACTAACTACCTCTTACTTTCTTCGAATTGTCTTTTTCTGACTCGGTTCGGTTCAGCAGTTAGCAACCCATATGGCAATCAAAAAGTTAATCTGTTATTATTTCATGAGACAAAACCATTTAATTTTTATTTTTAGTGTTTCTTTATCCTATGCCTTAGTCTTAATTGCACTGGAACTAACTTCCAAATACTTTCATTACAACGGGGTTTTGGAAGTTCCTTCATATGACTTCGAGACGTGCGAGAAGAGTAAATGGAGAAACATTTTATACATTGAAACATTTCTACCTCTGGAAGAAAGGGTTTGTGTTTTATTTTGTTGTTGTTTTAAAATAAACAGATGTTTTTAGTATATACTTTTCGGGGAATTATCCATGACACGATTCAACTCGTTGGGAGACTTAATTAATTAAGTTAGAAAGACAACTTGAAAATGACTACATGCAAACATAACTTTACTTAATATTTAAAGGGTCTACCTTCTTTGGATCGACAAAATAAGGCTGTTTTGACGAACTTTTTTGAGAGGTATATATCATAAATAAAATATAAAAGTGAAAGGTCTTTTAAATACAATTTCAAAATACTCGAGAAAACTTATTTTATTGTAACATTCACTAAGTTTGAAGAATAAAACTCAACTTTCAGCTTCTTATCTTTTTTTAATTACACCACTTTTATTCGTTATACAATTATAATTATTAATATAATTAATAACCACACACTGTCTAATCCAATCTATACACCATCACCTTACAACAAAAACTGACTCTCTTCTTGCGCCAGTGACCTCTTTATATAAAAAATCATACCACATTTCCACATTATCGAACTTCAACTATCAAGAGAATACGACAACCTTAAAGCAAATTTCGACCAATTGGTGTTCTAGCTCCTGCCCAATTATTATAGTGCATACCTATTGGGCTACACACTGTCTCCTAGAGCAACAAAATAGCAGAAAAAGAATAATGTTAAGAAAATTTAAGAAAAAAAATTTTTTTTTAATCAGCAAAAAAATTTTTTTTTTTACTTTTACTGGAGCAATTAAATAGCAAAAAGAATAATGCTAAGAAAATTTTGTGCAAAAAAAAATAGAAAGTTTTTTTTCAATAAGCAAAAAAATTTTTGTTTTGTTTTCCTACCCCCGTATTAATAAACGCGGAATAGCTATTCCGCGTTTATTAAAACGGCGGCAAGTGCTAAACACATTTTTCATTCTCTTCTTTCTCAATTCTTTTCAATACTTCTCTTTATGGTTTATTCAAAATTTATTAAAGATTCATCTACACCAGCACTAGAAACAATTGCCGCCATATTAAAAAAACGAGGAATAGCTATTCCGCGTTTATTAATACAGGGGCTAGTGTGCAACTAAAAAGCGAAGAAAGAATATGCTAAAAACGTTTTGCAAAAAAAAATTAAGAAAAAAAAAAATTTTTTTAATCAGCGAAAAAATTTTTTATAAAATGTAAATAAATAATTAAATTTTATTTATAGCAACTAAATAACAAAAAAAGAATATATTAAAAAAATAATAAATAATAACAACTAAAAATAATTAACAACTAAATTACACATAAGTTTTGTTCCGATCCGATCCAGCTTGGCAGAGGTGGATTACAAGGTATCACACGATCTCCTGATTGGAATCCTGCCGTTGTTGCTTTTGTGTCGTACCGTGTCGCTTTCATCAGGTCGCTATACCCTTTCATCCGTATCCTGGTCCTTTTATGGATGTCAACGAGTTCCTTCTAGAGGTCGTTCACATAACCATTTCCGTCCTGTGGCTCCTCTGTGGGGCATCGAAATTCGAGTTCTCTGGGCAGCCGTATGGTTTTCCCGAACAGGATTTCAGATGGTGTTTGTCCTGTCGGGCTATGAACCGCACTTCTATAAGCCATCAGGAATAGCGTTACAAGCCTATCCCAGTCTCGATGGTAGTCGCCTACGACCTTGATCAGGTGTTCATCTAAGGTACGGCTAACCATCCCATCAGATTGTGGATGAAGCGGTGTGGTTCTCGTCTTCATAACGCCAAGTAGTTTGCACACTCCCTGAGAGATATTTGACTCGAAATTCCCCCCTTGGTCGGAGTGGAATTCCATAGGTACGACGAACCGGCTCACCCAGTTAAACACAACGGTCAATTACCGTTCTGGCTTCTTGATTTGGGATAGCGTATGTCTGTGGCCACTTGCTATAATAATACATTACAACTTGAATGTAGAATGAACTTGTCTCCAGCCAGCGTTGGTCTATGGAAACGGACCAGCCACATCTATTGCAATCCCTTCAAAAGGCGATTGAACGTTGTGCTGATGCATTTTGCCTTGAATATTAATACCTAGCCATTTGGTTATAACACGCTTGTCACATGTTCGGCACCACATCATCTCTAGCATGCAACCAGTAGAAGCGATGTCGCACTTTCTCCAGTGTTTTGTTGACTCCCAAATGGCCTACTGAAGGTCCGTCATGCATCTCCCGAAGAAGTTCTCTGACTTTCGATTGCGGTACGATGAACTGAATCACATTAATTTATCGTCAAGGACTCCCATCTTCGCCTGAGGACACCATCTTGCACATGGACTCCTGTCAAAAATGTATCGCCATTCTGGTTTCTCTTATTCATTTTCTTACAATGCGAGGATAGGTTTGATATCAGGATCATCTTGTTGAGCAGTCCTAACTACCTAGTTGCTCCATCCACATATGGGGTCAGCCCTTAAACGCTGAGTGGAAATCATTTCATTATCTTTTTGGCGACTGCAATGCTTGCAATCTACTTTGCAAGGCCTTCTGGATAGTGCGTCGGCGTTTGAGCGTAGCTATCCTCTGCGGTGTTGAATCTGGTAGTCATAAGTGCAGTTTTTCATTTCACCTTGCGATTTTGGGTTTCAAGAGGACCTTTGCTGTTGTATGACCTTTTCTCCACCTTCATGCAATTGGGATAATATTGCGCAGATTCCAACGAAGCTTGCATCTGCGTCGATGATGAATGTTTTGTATAAGTATAATTGCATATGTCAGCACTAGAACACTACAGAGGCGGGTTCGGATTCAAACTGTTTCTCTTTTTCGGCGAGCTGACGCAAACTCTTCGCTGCTCCAGCAAAGTTCATAACGCTACGGCAGGGGCGTAGCGAGGGGGTGTAGCACCCCCCACTATTTTCCCGAGTCGGCAAATCGAGGAAGAAAAACATAGTAGATTTGTTGAGTTAAATCAACTCAACCACAAAGATACGAATGGAAGTGTTTGCAATAGTCAATTTGCTGCTAAAAAAAATAACAAGTCGGCAAATCAAGGTAGAAAAACAAAGTAGATTTGCCAACTACCGAGTCAAGTCATCTCAACCAAAAAGACAAGAATGGAAGACACACGAACTCAGCAATTCTATAATCAGGGGCCTGTTTCACTGTTAATACAACACTACATTTCATACAACATACAACAATTTTAAAATCATACATCACATACAGTCTTTCACATGGCATTCTGATTATTCTTTTTTGGAATACAGTCCCTACAAAGATCATGCATTTTGCTTTGCTTGCATTTTATTATCAGAAGGAATTCAAAGACAATTTGCTAATCCGGAATGGGTATCGGTGGGTGTTCGTCAGTGGCATAAAATGAAGAGTCGGGGTACACAATCGTCGCTGGCTTGTTGGCATAGACCATAGACTTGACGTAGCCTTACAGGAAATAGTCTAACGGTGTCAAATCGCACGACCGAGGCAGCCAAGCGACTGGACCATTTCGTGAGCTAACACGTTCTACAAACTTGGTCTCCAATAAATTGATTGTGACTTTCGCTGTGTGGCTTGTGGCGCTGTCCTGTTGGAACCACATGTCCTCCAAGTTCATATCATCCAATTGGGACCAAAAATATTCGGTTATCATTGAACTGTAGCGACTCCCATTAACGTGCCGGTCTTGATCATCACGGAAGAAGTACGGCCCAATGATGCCGCCGGCCCATAAACCACACCAAAACGGGATGCAATGATGACTCATGGAGTACTTGTGGATTGCTGCCTGACCAATACCTACCGCATATTATGTTTATTGACGAAGCCATTCAGCCAGAAATGAGCGTCATCATAAATTGGACGTTCTTAACGTTGAGGCCATTGACTCCGAACTTCGGTAGTAAATTTTAATAGTTTCGACTCGTTGTTGGCTCGTATATCCTTTCATTATAAAATGGCAAATATTATTAAAGAGAAATGTCAAAAAGGAGGCAAGAAATATGAAGTCGTTTGCTGTCCCTGTCACTCTACTTTTGTAGCGCCCCTGTTGAAAAACCCTTGCGTCCTATTTTATATTAGATATATTTTTTGATGCAGTCGGAAAAATCTTTAGAAGACTAGTCGGCATTTCATAAAAAAATCACCCCCCCCCCCATGGCTTGGATTCTCGTTGCATTTTTTTTTTTTTTTTTTTTTTTTTTTTTTTTCAATTTAATCTTCAAACGCTTTAGAACGGATTTTAGTTTCATCCGTTTTTTTAACGGATTTAGTTTCAGGTCTTTAGTCTCTTAAATACGTCCATCAGGTTCTTGCAATGTTGATTAAATGTTTTCCCATAAACCATGAAATCGTGTGACAGGCTTTGGCAAGCTTTCCACGCCAGTTCTTGAAGAATGCACTCCGCCAAAAGCTTGAATGTTGCGGAAGCGTTGCATAACCCAAACGGTATAGCTTTGAACTACCAGTGCCCATTTTGCCTGTAGAAAACGCCGATCGATAAAACGTATATTTTTGGAGATATTTGCAAAAACCGATGAAAAACGTTAAAAAATTGCGAATTTTCAATTGCTAATAACTTGAAAAGTATTGGATTTTTTGAAAAACTTTATAAAAGATTTTTTGCCTACAATTAGGTCTTCTATCTGCAGCTGCAGAAAAGAAGCGAAGAAAAAGTGCGCCCAACTTCAAGCAAAAAGCACGGAGGGCCTGTATCGAGAGCTGGAAGAGATTTCTGCCCCAGCTGCTGAAGCAAATCAGGCAATCCAAGAGCTAAGACAAAGCAACTTTAATAAGGGAGCAACCATTTTCAAAATAGCCGCTCAGAGAAGGAGAAATGCGCAGGAGATTCGTTCGCCAAAGTTCATAAATGATGCTCAAGGACTGCTACTTGTGGATGACGACAAAATTCTTCACAGGTGGCGACAGTATTGCGATGATCTTTTGAGTGAACAGTTTCCTCGGCGCCACTTTCCAACAGCTGCACCTAACTTTACGGAAGTATCCGACGTCACAGTCGAAGAAGTTAGGGAGGCAGTTAAGAACTCTAAAAAAGGCAAAGCGATTGGGCCAGACGAGGTACCATATGAGTTTTGGAAAAATATGGGAGACATCGGGTTGAGATGGCTCACGATTCTCATCTCCAAACTTATAAGAGGTGACAGTTTGCCTAATCAATGGAGGGAAAGTTTTCTCCTTCCAATGTACAAGGGAAAGGGAGATACCAGAAGCTGTGACAACTATCGTTCGATCAAGTTGATGTCCCACACTATGAAGATCGTTGAGCGGGTCTTGGATAGCCAACTGCGGAAAATAATAAGGCTTTCTGATGACCAATGCGGGTTTGTCGCGGGTAAGTCAACTACAGACGCAATCCAAAGTATAAGGATCATTATGGAAAAACACCGAGATGCCTTAGAGGATTTGCATATTGTGTTGGTTGACTTCGAAAAAGCATTCGATCGACAACCACGAGATCTGATATGGGTGGCCCTCAGACACCGAGGAGTTCCTGAAGCCTATGTGCGAATAATTATGGACATGTACGAGGGAGCAGTTACAAAAGTGAGATCTGGGCATCTCACTGGAGTCACCGAAGAATTCCAAATAACAGTAGGTGTACATCACGGAAGTGTCTTGAGTCCACTGCTCTTTATTGCTGTTCTGGATTATTTGCTCGAAGGTAAAGTAACGGACAATAAAGTACAACAATTATTCTTTGCTGACGATGGAGCCATCATAAGCGAGGATCCTACATCCCTGCAACGAGCACTTGACGTTTGGATTGATGTTCTGGAAGGAAATGGGTACCGTATTAGCGCTAAAAAGACTGAATACCTGTGCTGCCCTTTTTCTGATCCAGACAAGCCTATTCCAGACATTTATTTGAATGGAAATGTGCTTCTCAAGTGTGAAAAGTTTAAATATCTGGGATCTATGATCAATAGTGAAGCAACTTGTGATGACGACATCAATCATCGAGTAAGCGTAGGGTGGATGAAGTGGCGAGAAAACTCCGCTATCTTCTGTGATCGAAAAATGCCCCCTAAGCTGAAGGGAAGACTCTACACAGCTGCTGTCCGTCCAGCTCTGACATACGGTTCACAATGTTGGACAATGTACAAAAAGTATGAGAGCAAATTGACGGCAGCCGAAATGAAGATGCTTCGGATGACAGCAGGAGTAACAAAGCTTGATCGAATTAGAAGTACTAAGATCCGTGGAAGCCTTCATGTCAAAAGTACCATCTTGGACAAAATTCAGCACAACCGGCTCAGTTGGTATTGTCATGTTCAAAGGAGAGATCCGCAGAACCCCGTCCAAAAGGCAATATCGTACAACGTTTCAACAAATTCGCGACGAAAAAGAAAAGGCAGGCCAAAACACTCCTGGTACAAGCAAATGCAAAAACAGCAGCATTTGGTTGGCCTCAGACATGAACAATCCAAAACCGGGAGGCTTGCCGACGCTTTCTGAGGTCAACGCGGCGTACCCCACAGGCGGATCACTAGTGTGAAGCAGAAAAGTGGGAGAGTTGTGATCGCTTCAAGATCACTACTCGTAACGCCAGAAATGGAAAGAAGAAGAAGAAGAGAAGAATTAGGTCTTCTATCGATATCCGAGGTTATTTTGAAAAAAAAAAATTCACCCCCGAGAAGAGGTGGCAACCACCCCCAAAGTGGTTGCGTAGTTCAAATCACTTTCACTTTTGAAGTTAAGGGTAAGATGAGCCTATTTCCAAAATTTCATGCAAATCGGTTCACAGTAAAAAAAATCGGAGCAATAATGCTTCAATAACTGCACTAAATATGATTGCCCAGTACAATACTTTCAGTGGGTCATAAACAAATTTACTATACAATTATTTTTCTTTTATTTTTCTTTCTTCGAATCAGTATGTGCATTCATAACGATTATATCATTATGTGTATCAGAATTAGGGATTGTAATCCCGAAAGGTTTTTTCAATCCCGGGATTTCGGGATTCAGATATGTCAATCCCGGGATTCCGGGACTAGTCCCGGGATTGGCTCAATATTTTAGACAGTTAAAAAAATTACTTGGTTGATGGCTGATTTATATTTAAATCTATTTTTTGTGGTGTTTTGATGACAAATTGGTGTGAAAACCTTTTGCTTCTTTTCTCTAATGATTTTAACTCTTTTCTGCAGAGCTTGTATTGGGTTTTTGTAGTAATTTAACTAGTTTCAAACTGTTTTTTATCTCGTCATTTTATGAGGTCTTCTTATAACTAAGAAACGTAAAACATTATGAAGGAAATGCACACAAACTAAGTGGTTTTTAAGTTTAAATTTAGACCATCCTTGAAAACAGCGATATTAGCACTCAAAAATACAAAAGAAAAAACAATGTACAAAATGGTTTAGAAAAAGAGAAAGTTTACTTTTTTTTCTTTTAAGAATAGTCAAATAGATCAAAAACAATGAAAAGAATGGAAGTCTCGAAAAACATACGATGAAACATATGAACTAGTTTGAAAGTTCTCAAAACACAATCTAGTTTTCAACCATTTTTAAGCCAATGATAAAGGTCTAGTAGATACTCAAAATATGTTCTTGCAATTAGGATGCTTTAGCCTTTTATAAATCGAAAATCTGCTCTCACAAATGAAAACAAGATATTTATTCACAAAGCTATTTTTATGCAATATGGATGTCCAATATGGGCTAAAGTAGCTTTTGGGAATAAAAAGAAATTACAATTATCACAAAATAAAGTTTTGAAGAAAATACTTTATCTCCCTTGGTACACTTTATCCCTAGATCTCCACAGAAAAGTGAATGTTGAGTCGATTTTTGAAAGAATTGCAAACTTTCGCTTATTTTTTAATTAATCTTTTCATTTTGAATACTTCACCCTATACTGATTGTGTGTTTCTGTTTTCCTTTAAATATTATTTTCATTTTGAATATTTGATTACTATCTTCATGTGTTCTATTCATAATGTATTGCCATCAATATTATTACTTCTCTTATTATTATTATTTACTGGAGAATATTATTACGAATATTAGGATGTATTGACAGTGAAAAAATTGTTATTAAATATTATTATTGTAACGTGCGCTTAGTTCGCAAAAATAAAACTCTATCTTTCAATTTAATTCTACCACTTTTATTCAGTATCTACCTTCGATATACACTTTATTCGAACTCAACTAAATTACGTTTATTCAATATTCACACTATCACTTTCTAAATCAAACTGACCTCTGGTTGCGTCTCCCTCTTTATATAGAAGTGTGAAATATCGAGAGCTTTCTAGTAGTTTTGCTATGAACCATGATGTCTAGACAAGTTCCCCTCCCGGTATATTTCTGCACACACACACACACTCACAACCAACGTCTCCCTTTATACCATTCCATTATAGTGTTGCCAGTTGTGTTTTCGGTTAAACGTTTTCGATTAGGAAATTGGTATAAATGTTGGGTGTACATTACACTGCCCCCTCCTTAAGATTGTTCGTCCCGAATAATTTCATCTGCAGCCTCGCCACTATATCGATGCAGCCGGTCACAATGAACTACTTTTAACTTGCCTCTTAGTCCTCTTTGGATGCGGAAAACGTCGTTAATCCTCGTGACAACAGTATAAGGACCTTCCCAGTTCTGCTGAAGTTTCGGTGACAATCCCTTTTGACGATGAGGATTATAAAGCCACACACGATTTCCTGCTTGGAATCCTGCCGTTGTCGCTTTTGTGTCGTACCGTGTCTTGCATCTCAGAGACAAAGTCGCACAGAGTTTAGAGCAAACTCATTTGTACGTATTTATCTACGCTCTTCATCATAAATGCAAGTGTTAGAGGTTAGTAAACACCAACACCAGCACAAAGAGAACGTATAGAAAATATATTATATATAGAAAAAAAATACAAATAGTGACATACAATATAGAACACCTAACATGAATTACAATAATAATTAAATAAACTACTAGAAATAAAATAAAACATAAGCTACAAATACTTTCATGGACATATAAACTAAGAAACACTGAACAAAATCATGCATGTGGAGCACTGGTTTTAAATTTTTGTTTTAGACAATTATTATTAACATTCTGAGTAATTGCATTAAAAAAGTTGTTCCGTTTAACGCAGGATCAGTTAAAAATAATTATAGACAAAAATGGTATGATCAGGAATGTTTTGCCGCAAGAAAACAATCTTTTTCACTTTTAAGAGCCCTCAAAGTTTCCGCAAGTCCAAATAAAAACCTGTCTCAACAGTATTTCGATGCAAACAAAAAATATAAAGCGCTGTGCAAAGTAAAACAGGAAAACTTTTATAGATCTTTAGCTGAGGAACTAGCAAACCCCACCAACAGTAAAAGCTTTTGGGTAAAAATCAAAGAACTTAAAGGTGTAGATTATGTAAAAGGAATTCATGTATCCGCACAGGAGTTAACTGAGTACTTCAAGCTTCTACTTCATCCCACAGGAATCAGTGAAAGTGTTCAATTTGCCGAACCATTTATAATCAATAGCGCTCTCGATTCTGAAATTCAAACTAGCGAACTCGAGCAGTGCCTATACAATGCCAAAAATAATAAAGCTCCTGGCCCTGTTCGGATAGGGAATGATTTTTATAAATATGCGCCGACCGTCTTTTTAGAAAAAATGTTAGGTGCATTTAATTACATTTTTAGAACAGGTGAGGTACCCCAGGAGTTCAAAGATGCTATTGTGTATCCAATATACAAAAAGGGTGATGTCAATACGCCGAGCAATTATCGAGGAATCTCCTTTATGAACTCCATCGCCAAAATATTCTGCGCTATTCTTCAGTTGAGAATAAATACATGGGTAGAAAAAAACTGTATAATTAGCGAACACCAAGCAGGTTTTCGCAAAGGATATTCTACTGTTGACAACATTTTTTCGCTAATCGCACAATTCTTCCTTAGGCAAAATAGGAGACTGTATGTGTTTTTTATAGACTTTAGAGCAGCATTTGATTCGATAGACCGCAATGCTCTTTTTTATAAATTATCGCAAAAAGGAATGTCAACTAAAATGCTTAATGTCTTAAAAAACATGTATACTAACACACGGCAAAAAGTTTGGGATGGCAATAATGTGTCAAACTGGTTTGAAACTAAGTCTGGAGTAAAACAAGGATGTCTCCTTAGTGCAACCCTATTTGCAATATTTATAGACGATATAGCAGACCATCTACCCGCAGGAATAAGAATAGCAGGACAAACTATTAAGGTGCTGCTTTATGCAGACGATATTGTGCTAATGGCGGAATCTCCCCAAAGCTTACAGCTTATGATCAATAAAATAAATAACTACTGTAAGTTCTGGAACCTGAAAGTAAATCTAGAAAAATCAAAAATAATGATCATTCGCAATAGAGAAACCAAACTTACCAAAAACGAGAAATGGTTCTTTAATGGTGAAATAATCGAAACTGTTTCACAATATAAATACTTAGGAGTACTTCTAACACCAAATATGAAGCTCAATTTCCACCTTGAAAATAAACTTTCAGCTGCCAAAAATCTTATAAATGCAGCCTGGACAAAAATAATAAACAAACACGAAATACCAATATCTGCAAAATACCATGTTTTTGAATCTGTTATGAGGTCTACAATGTGCTATAGTGCGCAAACGTGGGGATATAAAAAGTACGAGGAAGTAGAAAGGCTTCTTCGGTTTTTCCTAAAAAAGCTCTTCCGTCTTCCCACAACTACACCGAATTACGTACTAACTTTAGAAACCGGACTACCAAGCATTTTTAATTTCACGCTGAAATTACACTTTGACTACGTGCTCAAAGTACTAAAATACCCCGCACATAGACTTCCACTCATACTCACTAGATACAGTATGAATAATAGAGTAGAATGGGTTAAAGATTGGATAGCCTTAGCTGAAGAATGTGATACTAGCCTGGATATTCAATACGATAATCCAATCATTTTGAAACAACAACTTTATAAAGTTTTAGAAATATGCGACACTCTCCACAGAAACGAAAATAAAACTAGTGCAACATCGTCCATGAACAGGCGTATATATCCTGAACTCAACTATGATCTCAATGAAAAAAACTATTTCAATGACAGTTATACCATAAGGGTGATATCTCAAATTTGTAGAGCAAGATGCGATATGTTGAATTTAAACGGTGCGCCCTTCAAAAAAAACACAACAAATATTTGTACTATATGCAATCTCCAAATGAAAGAAGACACTTTCCATCTCTTGGCAATATGTCCGATTTATAAAGATTTAAGATCAATGTTTTTCGGGAAACTTTCATTAACAATGGAACAAACTAAAGGCATCCTTAACGGAGAAAATTGGTGAGCACTACACAGATTTATAGACACTGCGTTAACGTATAGAAATAATATTCTTAATGAATTTGCATAGAAAAAAAAAAAAAAAAAAAAATTCTATAATTATAATTCCCAATATGTCATGGTTTTAGCAATTAATCAGTTTTATTTTATTAAATTTCTATTTTAATCATAATTTATTAATCAAATGTTTAAATTTCGTCAATCAGGCAGACGGCAACGCCATTGCTTATTTAAATTATTAATGTTGTTTTATTGTTTTCAGTACGACAGTTTGTTAATCTAAAATTACAATGTTATAAGAAAACCAAAAAATGAATAAATAATTTATAAAATCTAAAAAAAAATCTAATCTTATTAACATTGAAATCTATAAGTAGGGAATTAGAATTGTATAGCCTACTCATGCGCGATAGCGGCTCATGCATGCCGTAGTTGGTTCTATGATGGTGGATATGAATCAACTCTTAATTACGCAAGTGGTGAGATCCTCCGCGGTAGCTAAAACCACATATAAAGCGAATTTTTCGACTACCACCAAATATGCCAAACTACATGATTATGCTGGAAACAGGATTATCACCGCTCTTTATACGTACGCTGAAAGTGCAAATCGGAAGCTGGAAAATCATCGGCTACCGAAGGCGGCGGCCATTCAACTCATACGTGAGGAATCAAGTTGGTATTCTGAGTGGAAAGATATGGCGGCGGACTGCGGAAGTGCTGGAAGACGTTATTATATGATCTTATTTCACTAGTAGACCTGAAGTGCAGAGAACGATTTGAGAATAACGCTCATGAATCACTACATAGAGCAATATACTCACAAGTCACAACTAGACTACCATTTGGAAGAGAGGAATTATTTCCGAGATGAAAACAGCGTAGAGGAGATATCTATGATGGTCAGGATGAGGGGGGAGCTGATACGCTTGAACTTTATTCCGAACAGAGAGGATTTACCAATTTTTTGCACTATGTGCAACCTGCGTGAAAGAGAGGATATTATACATTTTATGGGAAAATGTCCTATTTTAAGCGAAGTGAGAAGGAACGTGTTGGGATAAAATTTTTTGACTGAGATCGAAGTTATATCCTTGCTAAACGAAATCGAAGTAAAAAAACTTTACCAATACTGTAATTTGGCTCTTACCTATAGGGATCGAATAATTAATGAAAGTTTTTAAAATTACAATTGTCTTTTTCAAGTTATGTACTCCCTTTTTTTTATAAACTAATTATTGCAATTATATTAAGAGAATTAAATTTTCAAATCATTATAAACGTTAAAAAAAAAATGTTTTGTCAACTAGGCAGACGGCAAAAATGCCAAGCTTTTCTGATTTTTGTTTTTATTTTAAATAATGTAAATACAGTTTATGATTACAAATAAAATCTAATCTAATCTAATCTAATCTAGTTAAAACTTATGGACGAGAGCAAGTAGGGAGCATCAATAAAGCCAGTCATAAGCTGATGGAAAAATATTAGGTCATTGTTGATACGTCTTTGACTAAGGGTTTGTAATTGCAAAAGTTGGATTCGATGTTCATAAGGAGGTAGATTGAATGGTTCCTCCCAAGGAAGACCCTTCTAAGCAAAACGTATAAATTTGTGTTGTACTGCCTCAATACGATGTTTATGAATTTCATATAGGGGAGACCAAACTTGTGAGGCGTACTCGAGATGAGGGCGAACGTAGCAGTTATACAAAGATAGTGTTACATAAGGATCATCAAATTCTTTTGACCACCACTTTATGAAACCCAGCATAGAATTTGCTTTCCTAACAATTGAGTTTATGTGCTTACTAAATTCAAGGTTAATATTGAAGTAAACACCTAGGTCACGAAAACTTGAGACATTACACAATGAATGACCAGACATTAAATACATAGCTCTACTAGGTTCACGTTTTTTCGAGAAAGTCATAGTTTGGCACTTCGAGGGGTTGAGACTAAGACCATTCTTTTTACACCATGTTCCAAAGCTATCGATATCTTTTTGAAGGAGTGCGCGATCAGAAGTATTTTGAATGGATTTAAAAATTTTCATATCATCTGCGAAAATTAGAATTTCACTATACGAAATGCACGAGACAACGTCATTAATGGCAACAATGAAAAGCAAAGGCCCAAGGTGACTGCCTTGTGGTACACCCGACAGAGCATTGAAGGGATTCGAAAATCTGTTACGAAATTTTACTTGGTACGTTCTATTTTCGAGATAAGAGCATATCGATACAATAAATATTGTAGGAAATCCGAAAGCCTTGAGCTTACATAATATAACATCATGAGAGAGTTGATCAAATGCTTTGGAAAAATCAGTGTAAATACAGTCGAGCTCATACCCATTTTCAAGCGCATTGGAACATTTGTGAAGAAAAGAAAGAAGGTTTGTTACCGTTGCTCTTTTCTGCATAAAGCCATGCTGCTGCCTGCAAATAATATTTTTTGTGAAGAATGAGAGGCTGTCACAAACAACTTGCTCAAAGAGTTTAGGGATGCAAGACAGTTTGGATATAGGCCTGTAGTTTTTTATTTCTATCTTATCACCCTTTTTAAAAACCGGAGTGATAAAGGACTTTTTCCAAAGACTTGGGAAAACACCTGTTTTGATTGAAAGCTGAAAAAGATATTGAAGTGGGAACATTACTATGGAACGGCATTTCTTTAAAAGAATTGGCGGGATTCCATCCGGACCGGACAAAAAGTCATCTTGCAGAAGTGATAAATATTTTAAAATTTTGTCACTATGAACTAGACTTGGGTAGTTCCGGACATGTTTAGTTCCTGGAACTATGTCTTTTATCGGACACATTTCAGTTCGTTCCACAATCCGAATTCAATCATGTCCATGTCCGACCTGGCAAAGACGATACAAGAAAAAAAAAAAATAAAGTATGCGTGGGAGAACATGTCACAGTTGCAAAACAAACACTCAACCAACTACCTGTTTATGCCGAGCCAACAGCAACACACGATACGAGAACATTTTTCGCATTTTCCCAGTCTACACAGTACACAAACTAGGGTGGGTAGGCAAGTATGCAGCGTTGCCACTCTTTGAAAAATTTTCCGAAGTCGATTTACAAAAAAAAATTCAGTAGATTACATTATTATGCAGAAAGTCTTTTTTGTAAATTGCAGTAAAGTGACAATAATATGTGTTTTGTATTATTGCCTTTCTCCATTCCTTTACACCAATTGCGCAATGCGCATGCACCGGAGACAGTGAGAAAGAAAACATGTTCGTTAATCGGTCCGATCTGTTATAATTTGATACTAATATAGTTCATTTAGCTCCATGTCTTTCTTGATATTCTTCTTATGTTCATGATGAAAACATTTCCGACGTAGCAAACATCGTAGTTCCATGTCCGGAACTATCAATCGGTCCGATCTCTTTACAGGTTCATTGTGCACTTGCTAGTTCCATATCCATGTCTTTTACAATGCTCGTTATTCATTTCAATCCTTTAATATAGCGTTCAGCTCAATTTCGTTGTTTTGTTTGGTCCGATTCTCATGTCCTTTTATGTTCGTTGTTTTATAGGTAGGGCTAGGTATATCCATATCGTTATTTGGTTTTGCTTACCGTAATTCTTAATTGGTTTGTTCATATTTATCCATTTCAATTACAAAATTCTGGTAAGGTAGTTTAGTTAGCTTTGATTTCTGAGTTGAAATTTTTTCTTTTGCTTAATAAACATTTGTTAAATAATGTTTTTTTAGTTGTTTTGCTATTCTGATATCTAGGTTCATGTCATAGTTTAATTTTGGAAATCTAAATTCTAGACTAGTCTTTTAATAATTGAAAATTCAAAGTCTTATTGAAGTGGATTACTGGTAATTTTAGATGTTGTGGTTTCTTTTTCTGTTTTTTTTTTATCTGTCGATCGGTTTCTTCAGTTGTTTTGCTATTGAGAATTGCGAATAATAAATTTGGATTTCCTTATTGTATTCAGGTGGAATATTGGTAAGTTTAACTACACTTATTTTTATTTGTGTTCCTTGAAATTTAATTTGGTATTACTTGATGAATGGATAGTAAAGAATGTGTTGTTGTTGTTGATGATGTTGATGATGATGATGTTGTTATTTTGTTGCGTTTCAAACATTTTTTTTATTATGTTTTAAAATATTATTATAGTGTTAAAATCGAAATAAAATTAAAAGAATGTGCTGATTTGTTTTGCTACAACTGAATTTAAAAGACCTTTAAGTTAATTATTCGTTTTAAACAAAATACTTACATATTCAGTTGATAAAAATAATCGAAATACCTTTATTTGAGACTGAATTAATTTTTTTCACTTTCATTTTTAGTAAACAAAATCGGATTATATTTTTTTCAGACTGAATTCTACTATCTTTTTTTTATTATATTAAAAGTAAAAACATACTTAATTCTAGTTGCTTATTTATTTATTTTAATAAATTTTTTTTTTACATGTATTCGTGTTTTTATTTTGGCCAAACTACTACCGCCCTGTGATTTACCCATTACTCTATTCAAAACCTTAATAGTTCCGCTGACATGGTTCCCGGAACTAGTTCCGATGGGAAAAAGAACCTTTCCATGTTCGGTCCGGCTATGGAACTATTTTGCGCAACTCTACTATGAACAGGGATATTATTAAAGCTTACTTGAGAGCAGTTACGTAAATACGTAAAGTAGTTTTCATCGATTACTACGGGGGTATCACAGAAAGAGCTTCGAAAATGATTAGCGAAGGCATTACTAATATCGTTAGTATTCTCTAGAGGAGTATCACCAGAAATAAAGTTAAATGGGTACCCATCAGATTTTTTCTTTGAATTCACAAATCGCCAAAAACTTTTCGGGTCATCCCTTAAAGAGAAAGACATCTGTCTAAGGTAATTGGAGTAAAGAGTCTTAGAGAGCGTGTTAAAGTTTTCAAAAAAACTATTATAAACATTGTGGTCAGATGTAGATTGAGTCTTAATGTAGGCTTTCCAGGCTTTGTTACTTTTGTTCCGCAGAATCTTTAGTTCTTTGGTATACTGTAGTGTATTAACATCATATTTTATGGAGCATGGATAAACATGCTCAATCTCAATACAATAATGAGTAAGTATATTGAGTATATTGGTATCTCATCTCTTATCTCATCTATGATTGTCTCGTGTGCATGCTCAACTAGAAAGTAGTTCAGTTCTAATCTGACCACTGACAAGAGCGCGTGCGTGCATTGGCGAGCCAACACTACATATACCAAGGCTGATTAAAGCAGGAAGTTTTAAGGATTTTTCGGGGAATAATTTTGTTCATACAATTTTCCAAAATCAAGTAAAAGCATTTGACTGCAACGTCGATATTGTCAGAAGCTGATACATTACGTATACCGGCTCTGATGAGTTCTTTGGAAAGCAAATCGAAATTCGCTCTCCGAAAGTCAAAAGTATATGAAAAGTCAAATGAGTTACTTCGAACATATAAATCAGAGCTCAAATCTAGAAAAATATCTAAAGGTGGGTGAAGATTATCTAAGTCAGTAATGCCATACTTAGATTTAAGAACAACAGTACTAACTGCGTCAGATGAAAAAACCAAATCGAGCATGCGATTCATAAAGTTTCTAATACAGCTTATTTGCTGTAAGCCTGAGGAAATGATATTGTCAAGTAAACGAAGCTCTTGCTGAGACGAAGTCAAAGATGCAACTTGAAAGGATCCGTCTTTAGAAGGGACCCAATTCACTTCTGGCAAATTAAAATCGCCCAACAATAAAATATAGCTTTTCATACCACACAATTCCATTACATAATCTAAAACTAAAGAGAGCTCAGTATTAGCTGAAACAGGACTCTTTGGAGGAATATAGACGTTTACGACATATATACTATTTAACTGTACGGATACTTTGACACATAATACATCAATTGTAAAGGAAAAAGGAAAAGTGATTTGAGACGACATATAAATATTTCTTACAGAAATCAATGCACCACCTCCCACATCTTCTGGCTTATCGTAATGACGGTCTTTACGATAAACTGAGAAGTCCTGACTAAAGAGCTTAGTGTCCAAATGACTTGGATTGAGCCAGGTTTCAGTTAAGACAAATATGTCATGCGAGAAGACTTGAGAGTTAAGGTAAATATCCGTAATTTTAGTACGAAGCCCTCATACATTTTGGTAGAAGAGGGTAATTCTATTTAGTTTTCTGGTTCAGGTATCCGTTCAGTTCTAACTGCTTTTTTCTTGCGTAATGTAAACTCTTTAATGAGTGTACCATCAGGCCAAGAATCACTATTCAGTATAGAATTAGAGAGGGAGGGAGGAACAACTAACCTAAATAAAGAAACAAAGCTATTGTTTTTACTGATTTTATTACATTTAATTGACGTAACAGAGGGGATACTCTTTTTGTCAACCAAATGACGCAAAACATCATCTGACGTGATTTCTGGTCTAAGTCGTGAGACAAAAAGGGATCTAGGTTTGGGAACTGCTTCCATAAGGGCATTTATTCCCAGAGAAATAGGTTCAATTACATCCTGCGTGTCCATAGAAAGCGAGATTTCGATCATTGATGTAGTGGATTCTATACTATTGCACATAGGTTACTATTAGAGATGGGATTTTTACTCGCTGACGCATTGGACTTAGGAAGAACGAGTAAACTGTTCAGTTGATCTTTGTTCGTATTGCTCCTCAGTGTTTTGCGCTTTGGAGGAGGACTAGAAACTTGATTAGCTACTGCACCATCGCGATTTTTTTTTTGAGTTTTTGGATAATGCTATGGCCGAGCTTGTAGCTAAGGAAGTCGATTGCGATTGAAGGTCTACTAACAATTGGGGTTTCGCAATGATTAAAGGCCCCAATTCATCAGTTGAGGTTGAAGTATCAACGGAACTATAAGGAGATGAAAATGAAGCAAGGTTAGAAACACTGTCATTGAAAACCTTAAGAAGTTCCTCAAAGCCTTTCGACAGCTTCAAAATGTCTAGTTTAAAATTGGACATTTTAATAGCCAGTAGGTACAGGGATATCTTTATGCTTTCTGAGCAATACCAACAAGCAATCTTTGCCGCACTTATCTTGTCCAAAAATGCATTGCTTGAGCCAATACACTTGGAATGGAAGACATTCCCGCAAGGCCCATAGCATTCAAAGAGAGGAGCACTGGCGTTTTCGATGCATTTACCCGCTGCACAAGCCATGTTAAAAATGTAATTAAAAATTAAATTAATTTGCAAGTGTGTCTTCATCCGGTCGCTGTAGATTTTCATCCGTTCCCTTGTTCTTTTATGGATGTCAGCGAGTCTCTCCTTGAGGTCATCCACATACTCGTTTGTGTCCTGTGGCTCCTCTGTGGGGCATCCAAATTTAAGTTCGCTGGGCAGCCGCATGGTTTTCCCGAACAGGATGTCAGATGGTGTTCGTCCTGTCGAGCTATGTACTGCACTTCTATAGACCATCAGGAAAAGCGGTACGTGCCTATCCCAGTCTCTTTGGTAGTCGCCTACGACCTTTGTGAGGTGTTCTTTCAAGGTCGAGTTGAATCTTTCAACCATCCCATCAGATTGTGAATGAAGCGGTGTGGTTCTCGTCTTCTTAATGCCAAGTAGTCCGCACACTCCTTGGAAGATGTTTGACTCAAAGTTCCTCCCTTGGTCGGAATGCAGTTCCATAGGCACGCCAAACCTACTCACCCAGTTAAACACAATCTGGTCGACCACCGTTTTGGCTTCTTGATTTGGGATGGCATACGCCTCAGGCCACTTGCTAAAATAGTCTATTGCAACCAGAATGTACTTGTTTCCAGCGTTGGTCTCTGGAAAAGGCCCAGCCACATCTACTGCAATCCTCTCAAACGGTGATCCAACGTTGTACTGATGCATCTTACCTTGAATCTTCCTACCAGGTCTTTTGCTTGCAGCACACTTGTCACATGTTCGGCACCACTTCTACACGTCATCTATAGCATGAAACCAGTAGAACCGATGTCGCACCTTCTCCAGTGTTTTGTTAACTCCCAGGTGGCCTACTGAAGGTCCGTCATGCATCTCCCGAAGAACTTCACTGACTTTCGATTGCGATACGATCAGCTGCATCACATATGATTTACCGTCAGTGGATTCCCATCTTCGCCTGAGGACACCTTCTTGCACATATAGTGAGTCCCACTGTGCCCAATAGGCTTTGAGAACTGGACTCCTGTCAGAAATATCTCCCCATTCAGGTTTCTCTTCATTTTCATTTTTTTCCATGCGAGAATGGGTTCGATATCTGGATCCTCCTGTTGAGCTGTCCTCACTTCCTCATTGCTCCATCCGCTTATTGGGTCAGCTCTTAGTCGCTGAGCGGTTATATTTTCTTTGTCTTATTGCCGCCTACAATGCTTGCAATCCACTTTGCAAGGTCTTCGGGATAATGCGTCGGCGTTTGAGTGCAACTTTCCTCTGCGGTGTTGAATCTGGTAATCATAAGTCTGCAGTCTTTCTATCCACCTTGCGACTTGACCTTCTGGATTTTTGAAGTTCAACAACCAGTTCAGAGCACCATGGTCTGTCCACAGAAGAAATTTCTGTCCATAGATGTACTTATGGAAGTGCTTTGTTGCCAAGATAAGAGCTTTCTTTCGGGTTTCGAGAGGACCTTGCTGTAGTATGCCACCACTTTCTCTTCGCCATCATGCACCTGGGATAGTACCGCCCCGATTCCAACGTTGCTTGCATGTGCGTCGATGATGAATGTTTTGCCAGGTGTTGGATGTGCCAGCACTGGAGCATTACAGAGGCGGTATTTGAGTTCCTGAATAGATTTCTCACACTCACCTGACCATTTAAACTGCTTCCCTTTCTCGGTGAGCTGATGCAAACTCTTTGCAACTCCAGCAAAGTTCTTAACAAATCGTCGGTAATATGTATCAAGACCAAGAAAGCTTCGGAGTTGATGTTAGTCAATTTTTTCAGGATTAGTCTTCACTCCTTGGGAAGAGATGATGTGTCCCAAATACTTAACTTCGGTTTTGAAAAGTGCACATTTTTCCGGATTCAGTTTAAGGTTAGCCTCTCGAAGTCTCTGAAACAAGGCTTTTAGGTTCTTGCAATGTTGGTCAAATGTTTTCCCGTAAACAATGACATCGTTCGAGTAGACTATGCAAGCTTTCCACGTCAGTCCTTGAAGAACGCACTCAATCAAACGCTCGAATGTTGCCGGAGCGTTGCATAGCCCAAACAGCATAACTTTGAACTGGCAGAGCCCATAACCTGTAGAAAACGCCGTCTTTTCCCGATCATCTGGGTGAATGTCAACTTGCCAGTATCCACTTTTCAAGTCCAGCGTCGAGAACCACTGGGCTCCCTCCATGGCATCCAGGGTATCACTGATTCTGGGCAGGGGATAGCTGTCCTTCTTAGTCACATCATTCAGCCTTCGGTAGTCCACACAAAAAAGAGTGCTTCCGTCTTTCTTTTTCACTAGCACCACTGGTGACGCCCAAGGACTTTTGGAGTTTTCGATAAGACCGTCCTTCTTCATTGTTGTTATCATTTCCTCAACCTCACCTTGTTTGGCCAGGAAGGCGTCTTGCAGGTTGACGAATCGGTCTTGCATCTCCTGTGTTGATGCGATGCTGCACCAACTGTGTCCTACCATATTGTCCATTTTGCGATGCGAAGATGTCAGTGTACTCTTGTAGCAGATTTTCAGCCATCCTTGTTTGTTGGTGATCAAGGTTGGATGAATTCAGTATTTTAGCTCTGATGGTTTTGAGCTCCTCCGGAGTTATAGTTTTTCTCGGGGCTTCATCTGTGATCTTCGTAATTGCTGCAACCGATTCGCAACGTCCAACGACTTCTCCTTTCTTCAACTTTACATCGTACGGTCTGGTGTTTAGTAATCGTACGGGGACCATTTTGTTTTTCGGTGCTACCAGTGTTTTCCCAATGATGACGCTTTGTGAGGATAACACTCTGGGCCTGGTTCCACCATGAGGTATCTAAGGCTTCCAAACTCACCTTCCAGCTTTGTCCAAACGAACACTTCAGAAGAAGGAGGAGAATCAGATCTTCCGTGATGACAGTCCTCAGTGTTGACGTATTTTGATTCGAATAGGTCATTGGAATTTCTTTATTTTGGTATTTCAAAACTTGATTACCGATATCCAAAATAACTCCGTGCTGTTTCATAAAGTCGATTCCAATGATGCACTCGTCACATATATCTGCCACCAGGAATTGATGAGTAAACACTAGATCAGCCAGTCGGATTTTAAGGCACACTTCTCCATATACTATTGCTGTTTCTCCCGTTGCGGTTCTTAGACGGTAGCTATTGGTGTTATGGAGCCACGTCGTCTTTACCAGGTCTCGACGTACTATGGAGGCTGTGGCACCGGTGTCGATGGTAGCCACATGTTTGTTCCCGTTAATAGTAGTCTCCACAGTCTTTTGTTGTCTCGTTTGGTCTGAGAGACCTGGATGGTGGTTCTGGGGCCATCGATACAAGAAACCAGCCTCTGCCCCTCGAAGTTGGTTCTTACGGGCTGATAGGCAACGCTGGTGTTGTTGGTACCTTGCTCTAGGTTGGATCTCTTGCTTCCACAATGTTGACAAGCGGCTTTATTTGGTGGTAGTCGGCATTGACGCTGTAAGTGCCCGGTCTTGTTGCAGTTCCAACATCTTGCTAGTCTGCTATAATTATTTTACAATAAGATTGTCTTAACGTATTTATGCCTATTATAGCATCATAGTCTTTTAATTCTTCTAGCTCATAAAAAATTTCCCAATTTCCAAATATGTTTATATCCTGGTACGTATCTATGAGACTACTACCATGAACACTTTTTACTTTATTACTTGTCTTCAATTTCTTACACTTATTTATATCTGGTTTAACATAATTATGTGCCGCACCCGTATCTATTAATATTTTATATACTTGACCTGTCGTTTTATTTGTTCGTATAATTGTAGGCAGGTCGTACCTCATTCTAAAAAAGAATCCCTTTCATTAAGATGATTTATTCTTGGTGTTTTTGCTAAAGGCTGCTGATTGCTATTAGGCCTATCTCGTTTAAACGGATTGTTGTTGTTGCGAATTTCATTATTAAATCTCTGGTCCCTATATTGATTTAAAGGTACGTTTCTCTGGAAATTATTATTTCTCTCCGGTCTGAAATTACCGCTTCCCTGATCTATCCTCTGTTGCTGTCCGTTATTCCAAGTTCTTTGTTGTGGAGCTGTGATGGTGTCTCTGTGATGAATTCGGAAATGGTTTTTGAAAATACTAGAAATTCGTTGGTCTTGGTGGTAAAATACCAAGAGGTCTGTTTTGTACGTGTTGATTCATAAATCTCGTAGTTTGGTTCATTTCAATTTCTTGTGCTCTAGCTAGAGCATTTGGGATATCCCCTCGGTTCAATCCATACACCAAGTTACTCATTGGCTGGTTGAGTCCAGTTATGAAAACTCTTAGTGCATTTGGTCTTGCCACATCAAGTAAAACTTTTGTCTGCCGTTTTTGGCCCATAACTCATCATAGTCTTATTAGTTATCAAAGTTAATAATCTGTTAACCTGATCACAAAGTTCCTCTAAAGTCTGTCTTCCCTGTCTTGCGTTAGTAAGTTCTGTCTGTAACATGTGAATCGGTCTCTTGTCCTCGTATGTTACATCTAATCTCGCTATTATTGCACTGGGATGAAGTGGAGTCCCGTGTGATGTTAATACATCGTTTGCTTTTCCTACAATTTTGTTTCTTAGAATATTCACCGCTGTGAAATAACTTGTACTACCTATGCAGTGTTCGTATGCCTGCATGCAATGCACTGCTGATGTGCGCCAACTAATGTAACTGTCACCATCGAATTTCTGTAGGCTTTTAACTAGATCTAATCCTTCCTTTGTATCATTTGACGGATCTATTTCTATATCCTTATATGGAATTATGTTGTCAGTGGGTAACAGTCTACCTAAAGCTGCTGTTAACTCTGTTATTTTAATCTGTAAATCCCTTGTCTGTTCGGTAACTGCCATCGCAATCATTCCCCCTACCTGTTCTACCGATAATGCCATTTTTATCTTGTTATTATTAAAATTTATTTTTAAAATATTAAATTTTCTTAATTTAGGTATGCACGTATATATATTTCCTGATATAAAAATACACTAATGAGAAAAAAAAAACAAAGTTACTTGTGTTACTTTTGTTGCTCTCTGTCCCTCGTTCTAGTTGTTGTTTGACACTATCCTCTGCACGGCTTTTAGTAGTTTTTTTTCTTCAGCTTAGTTTTTTTTTTTTATTTTTCAACACTTTTTATCTAGTTTCGGCTAGATAGCAACCTTTCGCAATGTTTGTTAATAATTTTTATTTTCAGTTTATTTTTTTTTATTTTTCAACACTTTTTATCTAGTTTCGGCTAGATAGCAACCTTTCGCAATATTTGTTAATAATAATTTTTTTCCTCAGTTTAATTTCACTCTTTCTTTTTCTTTTTTTGCAATTAATTATTTCTTTAATAAACATTAATTATGGTTTCGGATGAATTTAACCAGTAAATACTTTAATCAGTATGCATAAAAACTATTTTGTTCAAGTATATACTGGAATTTTTTCAAGCTTTCAAAAACCAACTTGAACATTTGCTAGTAAATACTTTTTCGTGTTAAATGTCCATTTTAGTCGGCAGTTTTATTTCCAAGCGTTCGGTTGACTTATTTAATTTAAATGGCCGCTTTTTTACGAGCAATCGCAGAAAAAAATTATAAAGAGCGAAGAGATCCCGGCGATAACAATTTCAAAATGCTTTACCGTTTTGAAAAGGAAAACGTTGAGTGGCTAAGCCAGTACTTTATCGGTAAGAAAATTTATTTAAAATTTAATGGAAATAAGAGATAACTAATTTATTCGTAGTAGAAAAATAATAATATTAATAGTAATAATAATAATAATAATAATAATAACAATATAAACATTTAGGTACTCAAACTGAAAAAAGAGGAGGAGCTACTTCCCCTGATGAAAAGATGCGAATCTTTTTGAGATATGTTGGGGATCCAGGATTTCAAGTTGGGTTTGGAGAAGACACAGGCTTCCATCAGAGTACTGTTTGCAGAACTGTGCATCAAGTGGCAAATTTAATTATTTATTAGTAAATGTGGTTCTTGGATAAAGTTTCCATCGAATTACGAAGAACAACTGGCAGCTAAGCAGGATTGGCTTTTAAAATACAGATTTCCATCATGTATTGGTGCATTAGATTGTACCCATGTAGAGATAAGGAAACCTCAATTACATTCGGAGGAATATATAAACCGCAAAGGATTTGCTTCCGTCAATATTCAAGCAACCTGTAATGCAAGTGAATGAATGTTTTACCAGTGTTGTATGCGAATGGCCGGGTTCAGTGCATGACTCAAGGATCTGGAAAAACAGTTTTCTAGAACCAATTATGAGAACTTCAGACCGTACTGTTTTGTTGGGCAACGAAGGATATGGAATTGCACCATGGTTAATGACGCCTTTCAGTAATCCAACAACCAACATCGAAAAATTTTACAACAAATTACATACCAAAGAGAGGGTCGTAATAGAACGTTGTTTCGGCCAACTCAAAAGCCGATTTCCAATTTTACAAAACTGTATACGTGTCGAAATAAGAAATGTACCAGCTATTATTACGTCCTGTTTTGTATTACATAATGTTGCAAAGTATCTGAATAAAAGCAACGATTTCTTTTTATCCGAAAATGGTGGAAGTGAAACTGCAACTCATTTCCCAGAAAACAGCGAAAGTGTACTTCAAATCCGAAGATTGGGACAGATGAGGAGGAATGAGATAGCAGAAATGTTATATAATGCAATATATCTAAATAATATCTTTATTTATAAAAATGTACAATATAACTCAAAAATTAAAATATGTATTATGAAATTGTGTAACATAAAGAAAACATTCTTCACTGGAAATAAAAAAAGTTACATACATATGTATGTATATTTATAAATTATAAAATGATGTTTCACCATCGGAAAAAACATTATTTGAGGTATTTGATGGTTGATATGAAGCAGCTTCTATATTCACTGTCAATTTTTTTTGCACTTCTTCCTGTTGCATCCTTAAGAGTTTCAGCTGTTCCAGAAGCACTGATCGCTGAAGCTCACCTGTAGTAAGAGGTTTTGTTTCGTCCGTCTCCTGTGTCATATACCTTTTTCGTTTTGGTGCTGGTGAATGAGATGGAGAATCAAGGTCCGGCTCTTCTGTATTATTTTCAATTGCAAGTTAACACCTTCAATCATCCCCAATCATCTCACATACAATAATGTCATATCATCGACTCCACATTTGTCTAATTCACTTCCTAGAACAGCGAGACCACAAATGGTCAACATAAATAGTTATGTTATGATTCGCTTCTTGGAATAGCAAGACCACAGATGGTCAACATAAACTGCTATCTTAAGATTCGCTTCTTAGAATAGCGAGACCGCAGATGGCCAGCATAAACAATAGGGTTGTACTCAAGCTCCAGTAAGATACAACAGAAGATACAAGGAGCAGATTGAAACAGAACGCGAGCCGAGACAGTCGTAGTAATAGTGCTAAGATAAGTTAAGTTAGATTTAGAAAATGAGAATAAAGTTCTTTTTTTAAAAACCCAAATAAAGAACAACTCGTTTAATTTGCACTTTAAAAATGGCATTTTTGATTCCTATTGTAGGTATCTGATCCAGCAGATCGACTGCAAAAATGAGCATCATAGAAATAAAATTATCTACTTAATTGAATCATACAAACCAGGTATTTTTGAAATTGGTGGGTTCTGTTCAGCATCCGTAAGCTTTAGCAACAGAATTTCCCATTCTTTTAACTTAATTGGTTTGTTGCCTGTTGCTTTGACGTCCGACTTTTTTTTCACATCAGTCTTGATATTATTTATTCTTTTTTTTAACTGTTCCTCTGTCAATAAAACATCAGTTTCGGCCTTAAAGTCGCAAATAAATAATTCGTCGGCTGAGTTCTATCTTGTTCAATAGGCCATTTTTGACGAAATTGAGTTAGGTATGCAGTCTTCATAATTTGGGGGCGCTCTTTCGATTGGCGCAAACCATTTTGTTCTATCTCTTTTAGTTTTCAAGTTATGGAAAACTGCTTTGTTCAATAGGACACATTTCGAACTGTTTTGGGTGTTATTTTTGTTCAATAAACCACTTTTGATTCATTCTGTATTACGTTGAACAATACAAATTCCATATAAAAAACGACTTCCTTATTGATTTTAATTTATAACTTTTTTAAAAGAAAAGAAAAACATCTAGTGTGACTTGTTTTAAAACAAAAATTTTCTACGCTTGCAGAAAAAATCTACTTCCAAACAGTAATCTTCAAATATAATAAAAAAAAATTCGACCTGAACCTTAAAAATCGATTTCCCAACATTTTGAAAATTGGACATTGAACAAGATAGAACTCAGCCGACGAATTGTATAGCCTCAACCTTCCCTTTTTTTATGTGAGGCTGATGGGACTTGCTCATAAGCACCTTATAAGTTTGAAGTAACTTAACAAACTCAAGAGCTGTTGAATTTTCTTTTTTTGACATACTTTGCATTTTGCATATATTTGCGACCACAACTAATTGAAAACACAATTTAAAATGAAGAAAATTGAAAATCTAAAACTATGAAAATTAAAAATGAACAAAAAACCATAGGAACGTAGTAGAACGTAGAAAAAGCAAATTACAGTTTTATAGACCACGTGTATGCTTACCTAGTACCTACTACCGATTTCCGATGAATTTGGTAGTATTTACTTGGATGAACCCGGTATATACTACTAGTAAATTCTTACAAGTATAAACTTAATTTTATGCATACCAAATGAAGTAAATACTCCAAGTTTGAGCTTCTACTAGTAGTACTAGTATATGCTATAACCATTATACTACTAGTAAGTACTTCTCTTTTATGCATATGCCCCATTGTTTCAAATATTTCATTATTCATTGCTAACGCTAGCTTTTCTAACTTCACATGCTTCTCATAGGACAACAATTTCCTCAGAATAAATTTTAAATCTGATGATGATTTATCACTGTATCCAACATGTATTTTATCTATGACTGCATATATTCTTGGGTACACATTAAATTCCTTAATACTTATATTCTCAAATTACAACTTCTTAATGTTCCTAGTGTCTGATATTGATATGCATTCCCATATGTGGAGGTGTACAGTCTCGACTGCTGGCATAGTTTCCGTTTATTCTTCTTTTTCACTAGTGTTTTATATATTTCTCAGCTTCATTGCTCTTGTTGATACTTAGTATCAATCATTTATTTTAACTGTTCTGAACCTATCTTTATTCAAGATATAATGCAATGAAAATCAGCATTTGTATTTACCTTTCCTTGCTTAAAAACAAATTGTAATCCGTTAAATCTACTCTAATTCTAGTCAACTTAGATGAAGTGTTCTTATATGTAGATGAACTTACTAACGGTCGGTGATCTGTGTAGGTAAACAAGAATTCTTCTTCTATATAGATAAGGTCTAAAATGATTGATTCCCCAATGAATACCTACCAAGTAATTCTTTCTCTATTACTGATTTATTTAGCTCGTGTTTATTTCATGCTTTACTGGCATATGGAATGGACTTATCGTTGACATGTATGCCTACCCCTGCTTTAGATAAAATCGCTCCTAATGTAGTATAGTTGATGCATCTGTTGTTAGTATGTATGTTGTTTTTGAATAGTCTGGGGAGGATAGGATTAGTGGAAAATTAGTTTTAATTTAAGTGTTTCAAAGGCAATTTGACAATTTTCTGTCCAACTAAAAATTTGATTTTTCTTAAATTTATTGATTTATTGGTTTTGCAGTTTCCGCCAAATTTTGTATGAAACGTCTATACTCTATAGTAATTACAGAAAGCTACGAATCTTCGAACTTCATCTTCATTATCTGGTTCAGGATGTTCTTTAATAACATTATATTTATCTGGGTCTGTAGTACCACCTTTTGAAGTTGTTAGATGTCCAAGATAGACTACTTCTGGACGCAGAAAAGTACATTTGCTAGGGTTTAGTTTTAAATTGTGTTCCCATAACCTCTTAAGAACATCTGTTAGGCTGTTATTGCGCGCTTTAAGATTTGATCCAAACACGATCTTATCATCTACATATAGAAATGCAGATGATCCAATTGATGACGTGAGGTTTCGCACATTCACATAGTACAACAGAGGAGTAAAAAAGGAATTTGAATAAATAAAAAACTAAATCTAATCTAGTACAGCAGACAATATCAGATCTTGCAGACATCATGCAGATCAACTGGTGCAACTTATTACAACTTACAACTGATCTCCAACTGACTTGAAAAGGTCGGCAGTATATCAGCTTCTCAGCATTTTAGGTCCTCCGCTAATTCTCTAGCTCCCCAAAGTCCTTAAAAAGTTCCTACCGTACCTAAAATTTTTATTTACTCTACGCACAAACCTCAACCTGCGGTTTTGCGAGCATTGCAATAAAAATGAAGGAAATGGGTACAATGGTTAAAGAGGGGGCAGAACGAAGTACATGTATGCTGTAATCAAACAAGGACAGGAATTGGACAAAACTTCACAATTTAAAGTAACTTATGTAAGTACAGATACAGAACTTCGTGTAACGAAATAAAACAATCTCTAAAAAACAAGGCAACTAAAATTAATCGTTGATCATCCCAAACCATACCAGCTATACAGCGCGGAAGCGTGAGCAATATCTAAAGCGATTAAGGGGAAACCATTGGTCATTTTGAAAGAAAACTACTTCGAGTCTGGTTTGGTCCTGAATGTGAATACAATGTGTGGAGAAGAAAAAACATAGCATGGAAAACACGGAAGGGGAACCCCTTACCTTCAAGTGGAATAGACCTCAACCGACTTAAAGTACTAAACTGAAGAGAACTCGGCCAGAATCAAAGATGGCGAAGCACAGGTTCACCTCAATGAAAGGCAGAGGAAAAAAAAAAAAATTGCGTTATATGCTGCTCTTATGATCAGAACAGTATTGGGTTTTGGTTCAGGGGTCGATATCACACTCCCCAACGTGAAATTTGAAGAAAATTTTGTGTAGTGCATTCGATTTTGAATAAAAATATTTAATTTCTTATGATTTTTTTTTTTTTTGAAACACACTTCCTGCTTAAACAAATTAAAGTGGCTTTTTATTTCACAAATTTTTTTTTGTTTTAGTGCATGCCGTGGACATGGTTTATTTCAATTGAGGTACACTTTTTTGCTGCAGGCTGTTTAGTTCTTCTTCTGGCCCAGATTCACCCAAAATACGCTGCCGTTATTTGTTCGACAATATTCATAACCTCGATGGCAGCATCAACATTCTTGGAAATGCACCAGTTTGGGTTAAGCAGCAAGTAATTGAAATATATTAAAAACACTTATTTTTCTTGTATTTTTGCGATGTTTCTGTGTTTGATCATTGCAAATTATCTATTTTAGGTCCATTTTTTCGATGATTGATGACTTACATGAATTTAATTTGATTTATGACAAGGTTTGGCAACGTGTACCTCTCTATATCCTCGGAATGTGCCTAGGGTATATTCTACACAAAACAAACGGAAAGATTCAAATAAACATCACTATCTTCATATTTGGTAAAGTTGTCTACTAAAATGATAATATTTTATCAGCCAACACTAAACTAAACATTGCTTTGTAGGTTGGATTGCATGTCTTCTTATTGCATTTTTCTTCTTGTTTGGTTATCAGTTTACATTTTTTCCTACCAGCCCATTGGCTAGAGCATGTGTTATAAGTCTTGGACATATCATGTGGGCCATGATAATATTTTGGATTATTTTAGCCAGTACCACACAATATGGAAGTAAAAACTACATAAATTTTCCGAATTGGTACATTTTTTGATATTGCAAAATATTTCAGCATTCCTACGTAAGATATTTTCGATCAATCTTATCAACACAATCGGTAAAACCTCAAATGCATCACTTATTATTGGTCCATTTGTTATTAGAACATTTTTGTTAGCTGGTGAAGTTCCATACAACACAAGTGAGGGACAAAAGGTAAAATTCTAGCTCGTATTAGAATATATTATTATAATTTTATCGTTAATATCAACGTTCTCTGCCCTTGCAGTTCATTATGTTTCTTGGAATAAGTATAATAACTTACTGCTGCTCCTTTGCTCTGTTCGTGTTATTTGACATTCCTCTCAAGAAGATCCTGAGTGTAATTACAAAAAAGAATATCTAATAAAAACTGCATTAATACGACAAAGTCTATCTTTGGTTACGTTTTATTTATTATTTAGAACAAATTTAATATCTGTGGCAATAACCCATAACAGCATATCTTTGTCCGTTACAAAGATTATAGCCCTTTAAAAAAACATAAGGAAATTCCAAACTAACAAAATGGAAAACAACACTGGTCATAAACATCTAAAAACCCCAACTACTTATGCCTTTAAAGCAATTTCGTTATTCTATAGTTCACAGACACATAAGTCAACTTATGCTTTCTTTCATAAATTTTTTTATTCATTCCAGTAAGAACATGTCTAGTTTTGCTTGTGACGAAACGTCACACTTTTGACCATCGCCGGCCGCCCCAAAACAAACTACACATACGACGGCTGTGAGACAATCGTCCATGGGCTGCATTTGAAGAAGATAAGAAATTTTTTTTTTACATTTTTTTTGAGTTCACATCCACTACTTGCCGCAGAAATGATAAGTAGATGTGAAAATGTTTCCAGAAAGGGAAGAGAAATTACCAGCTGACTAAACATGGGTAACGCAGCAAAAAATCGTGCGCTGATACACTAAAGGCCCCGGCCCATAGAACGCGTTGCGCGCGGTAGGAGCGGCGCGGCAACTGATGCGGTGGGTTTTGCCGCACGCAACTGATAGGGGTGACCCATAGAATCCGTTGCGGTGTCTCAACTCAACAAGGCCACTCATGTTAACAGAAGAGAAAATTTCAAATTGGTTCTTACTGCGCATGTCATCAGAGAGAAAACTTCAAATTGGTTCTGTCACCGCGTGAGAACCGCGGCAAAATAGAAATTTGGCTACTCGGCGCGTGCGGCGCGTTGCTCGCGGTGCTTATGGGTAACCTCTCATAAGAACGTGTGTATTTAATCGAGCTGTCAGTTGAAAGCGGTGCCGCACGCACGCACCGTGTTCTATGGGCCGGGGCCTTTACTCAAGCGCAGTTTACTGTATCAACGCAATGCGTTAACGCAATTGCGCTATGGCGCAATTTTTTCGGACTAAATATATCCAACGGCAAAATGATTTATCTTACTTTTTGTCTTGTATATTTTGAGTTAAAGTGATGTGAATGTGATTGAAGATTTGAAAATAAAAACATCTTATAAAGTGTTCCCTTTCATAACGGCTTTTTCATTGCACCCTTTCTTGGTAGCTTATTAGAGGAATAACAACCAAGAGGGTAAACCTCACTCACCAGGCAAGGGTGCTTTTATTTTTTTGGACAAATTTAAATTTCCCACAAGTTTGTCGAAAACATTTCTTTTGTAGCTATTGTCATTTACGAGATAGGGGCAAACAAACAAGAATTTTTAAAAAAAAATTGGGTTTGGTGACTCGTACTACTTCACCGGTGTGAGTTAAGACTTCATCGCAAAGAGCACTTTTGTAGAACATTAAATTCTAAAGAAAACCCACTAATGTCCTAGACTATACCATAAAATGCCTTTAAACTGTAGAATTTTTAAGAAAAAAAGTTTAAGTTTACTTGTATTTTATATGTGGAAATTCTTTGCATGCCTTGGTCGAGTACTAAATGTTAATATTAAGGGCTCAAATTTTTAGGGAAATTTTTTATAAGTATTTTCCACAAAATTTCAGGATGGGAGTGAAAAAAAATTTGTCCAAAAAAATAAAGCACCCTACACACCACACACAACTGCATCCGCCGCCGCCCAACGCCCATACAATTGATTTTAAAACACCACTTTATATTCAGCTACATACGTTTATTAAAGATATAGTTTTACAAAAACAACAATGTAAACAAATAAAATTAAAAGATTTATCTGCGATACAAGTATCCATCAGCCAACCAACACCACTATTTTCAGTACTCATTATTCTTATCAAAAGAATATCCTGATTTCCCCTCTAAAGAAGAGAATATAGATAAAGAGTTACAACTGCGCTGTGGTATCACTGCGCCATATGTGTATCATTGCGCTATTGAGTTACAGCTGCGCTAGGGTATCATTGCGCTATTGAGTTACAACTGCGCTAGTGTATCATTGTTATATAATAATAATAGAGTGTAATATTCTTAAGCCTAAATTAAATGATGTACAATTCATGATTATTTTAGTTTGTCGTTGTTGGTAACAAAGTAGAGGGTGATGCTAAACATCAAACAAGAATTAGCTTAATGTTCAAAGGTGAAGCACATTTCAATATCATTATGTTTAATATATAACATCTTCCGCTACTAAATTAGGTTATGATAAAATAAATACAATTTTGATATTTAAAATACATCAGTCACAGAAATCTTTAACAATGTTAATAACCAACTGACAAATGTATAAGATATGAGTTACTCCAATATAATAGTATTTTTATTCAAATTTAAAGATTTAGCTGCTTCTTTATCCTTAAGTCTACTAGACCTTCTACATTCCATATTTTTCAAAAATGTTTGCTTAACATTCCCTCTAATACGACACCTGCTAGCTATGTGTCCCTTCTTGTTATACGCAAAACACTGCCATTCTTTTGCTGGACACTGGAACTCTTTATGATCACTGCTACCGCATCGAAAACAACTCTGCTTGCTTTTATTACTCGTACTCGTACCTCTTCTGAAACTTTCTTTTTGATATGAGTTTGTACTCGTTACCGCTGCACGTGGTGTTCTTTCCTGACTTTTATTTGCAAGCTTAGAATAGTTTTTTTTCGGATTATATACCGTATTTTGTGACATTGGTTGAATGGCACGTGATGCCTTATGAGAAGACTCCACATTCAAAGCTTGTTGACATACTTTTTCGAAGGTTAACGAGTCATCGCGCAGCAGCATTTCCTGAATCTTATCACTTTTAACTCCTACAATAAACCTGTCTGCCAGAGCTTCATCCAGAATGAGAGATTTATACTTTGCTAATTTGTCGTCTTTACTATCTTCTAGGAAATCTCCGAATCGACACGTTTGGGCTGCAGATTTGAGGCGCACAATGAATTCACTCAACGATTCACCGTCTTCTTGGTAGATCTTATTAAATATATAGCGCTCTGCCCTTTTGTTCTCTTTTGGAGCAAAATGATCTCGCAACAATTTTAATAGTTCTTCGACCGATTTTTCACTTGGCATTTTAGGAATTGTTAATGACATTAGGATTTCGTAAATTTCTGCTCCAACTATGGTGATGAACAGTGGCGTTTTTGCCTCTTCTTGGATGTCATTTACAATGAAAAATTGTTTTATACGATCTTCATATGCTTTAAAATTACTGCCAGGAACAAAAGGTTCAATATTACCCACAAGCCGCAACATTTTTTTTTTCTTATTACTTTAATTTAATTAAAATTGAAATGATTTGCACACGTGTTTCAATAATCCTCGTCGCCAATATTAAGATGCTTCCGTTACTCAAAGAAATACGACAGATTTAATACTTCATTTTTTATTAGGTGCGTACAGCTCCATGGTCAAGATAAGAGAGAGATAATATTCTTAAGCCTAAAGGAAATGATGTACAATTCATGATTATTTTAGTTTGTCATTGTTGGTAACAAAGTAGAGGGTGATGATAAAAATTAAACAAGAATTAGCTTAGTGTTCAAAGGTGTAGCACATTTCAATATCATTATGTTTAATATATAACACTCCCGACTTTTTATCGGTTTTCTTTCAATCTATTGATTGTATTTACTTTTAAAGTGGTATAAACAATATATGAACTGCATACGCATCATAAAACATTAATAGTGTATATGATTTTGTGCTAGTGTGATAGTTTGAATAGTTAATTCGCTGTCGATAAAAATCAAATACATTTAATTTTCTTAAAATCTGGTGCATTATTCGTTTTTGATTCGGCACAATTTCATAA